>JAAAKG020061831.1:0-17802 GCA_010014905.2 Druon quercuslanigerum | reverse complement strand
GTTAATATTTATTTTCTTGTTTAATATGCTCAAGACAGAATTATAAAGAAGGAGGATCGCTACTGAAGGGAGGCCCAATAAGAGGCCCAATAAGAGTTGATAGTATTTCTGTACGTATTATTATAAACTTCACCGAGCAAGAATTAGTATTGAAGTTTAGAAATAGTCTTAGATACTGTTTGCAAATTGTAGGTGTGAAAAATTGATAATGTTCAATAACAAGTTTTGTAAAAAATATCGTGCGAGAATTATAAAAGACTATACTAAAAACGCCCGAAGGATTCCAAGCTCTTCCGCCTATAGCCGCATCAGTGACCAGGGAGGACTAAAGACGACCAGTGCGAGTGACTTACGCATTGTGAGTTTCGGCGATAGCAAGCATTACGATTTTGTTGTCTGCCTTTTTTCCTCATTTATTCTTTTAATTATTTATTACCCAGAATTGCCACAGAAGTTAATAATATTATGAAATTTTGTTACCTAATTGCATTAACCCTACATGAGTATTAATTTTAATTAAAAAAAGGGGAGCAATAAATAAAATTGTAGGGTTAGTAAAAAATGCGTTATAATAAGATTATTTTTAATAACAAAGCAATTTAATTCAATGAAACGAGATGAATGTTCAGCAAGATAACGTATTGCTTTTTCACTACTAAGCAGTTGCAATTTTAACCACCAAAAAAGATTAAATTTCTGTCAAAATAGGAATTTTCAGAAAAATAGATAAATTTTTAGCCAAGAAATATTTCAGTTAAATTCTCAACACCAAAATATGGTGCTTCAAAAAAAGTGGATTTTAAAGCAAGTAGTTGAATTTTATACGACATTTCATTTTCAATAAAAAAGGATAATTTATTCACAAAAAAGTTAATTTTAAATAAAGTAGTTGCATTTTAAACCAAAAAAGATTTTAACACTTAAACAACATTAGTTGAATTCAACCAAGAAGATGAATATTTAAAAAAACAGCTTAATTTTCTATGAAAAAAGATGGCATTTTACAAAAAAATAATATGAATTTTCAACCAAATAGTACATTTTTCAAACCAAAAAGTATACTAAGAGTACAAGAATACTATTTGGACATTTTTAAGGCCAGGAAGACGATTTTTTTAGAAATCTGTTGAATTTTCAAAACAAACGTTCATTTTTTAATAATTCTTGGATAAAAAAAATGAATGCCCAATAGAAAAGGGCGAATTTTCTATTCATAACAGTTTAATTAAAAAAAAATTTTTAACAAAATCGTAGCATTCTTAACTGGCAAAAATTAATTTTCGATAAAAAATTTAATTACCAAATAGGAAAGATGTTTTTTACAAAAAGAAAATTATTTTTCATGCAAAATTACGAATTTATGACGAAAAAAAGTGAAAAGATGAATTTTCAACCAAATGTTCAAATTTTCAGAGAAAATAGAATAAACTTTAAGCACAATACAAACAGTTGAATTTTAAACTCACTAAAGACGAACTATTTGAAACAAAAGAACGAATATTCTATTTAAACTAGTTTAATTTTCGACAAAAATATTAATTTAAAGAAAATAGTTAAATGTGTAACTTTCAAAGATGTGTTTTCCACCAAATGTTCCAATTTTCGAACAAAAAGAGGTTAGGCTCTAACTAAAATCTAAATAGTTGAACTTTAAAGTTCAAGAAACTGATCTTTTTTAAAGACAGTTGAATTTTCAACAAAAAAATAAATTATAAATAAGAAAGATGAATTTTGAATCAAAAAGGAAGATTTTTTTAAGGTTAATTTTCAATGAAAAATATAATTTTTTAAACAAAACAGTATAAGTTTTACACGAAAAGATAATAAATAATAACAAATGTAATTATTAAATAAGGAAGACGCTTTTTCTACCAAAAAGATAAATTTTCAATGCAAAATGACGAATTTTCTACGAAAAAGTATAACTTATTTGACAAAATAGTTGAACTTGCAACGATGAATTTTCACGCCAAACAGATGAATCTTCTTCGAAGACTTCTTCTTAAGAAGAAAGTTTCTTTTTAAATAAAAAAGATGACTTTCTAACCAAAAGAAGATTAATTTTCAGTGCAAAAGGACGAATTTGGTATTCATAATAATTACATTTCTGAAGGAAAAGATAAATTTAACCAAAAAATTTATTTTTAAATAAGAAATACAACTTTTCGATGAAATAGATCATTTTTGAATCAAAAATGTGACTTTGACCAATGAACATTAATTTTTCCCTCAAAAAAACGAATTTTCTATTAAAAAAATTTTAATTTCTGGCGAAAAAAATTAATTGTATCAACAGGTTCATTTTTTAATCAGGAATATGACTTTTTAACCAAAGAATTTTAATTTTTCAATCCAAAAGGATGCAAAAAGTAGTAAAATAATTTGTTATTTATTTATTTAGTTGTCCAGGATGAATGTCCTTTAATATCCAATGTTATGTCATGAATATCAGATATTGGCTATAAATATAAAATTAGTTTGAGGGATCTTTACTTAAAGTGATACGGCAGTGGTCAGAGGAGGAGAAAAAATCGGGGAAAACTTCTGAAAATTCTTAAACTTCTTACCCTGCAAATAGTATGGTTGTAGATATTTGTAAATAAAATCATGCGTTCAAATTCATAAGCGGAATTTTGTGTACAAATGTTTGAACTTGTGATTGTAACATCCTTGTGCATCTTTTCAATTTTTTTTATTAGTTTTTCTATAGAAAATAGTGCTCTGAACTTTATATTGGTTAAATTGTGTCCAAAATTCCTCACTTTTGGAATTATTTTAAAGTTTCCACACCACAGTAAAATTGTTAAATCACTGAATTTATTTGTGTTTACTTAGGAGACTTCAAGCTTTTAAATGGTTCTTTACTTATTGTGCGAGCATTTTTTCGACAGCACTATAAGTTCCTAAGCCACTTAACTTGATGTTTCTCGCCTATAGTACTTACGCTACCAAGGGTACGATTGACTTCTTGTTTTCATTAGCCGTATCATCAGTTATACTTTTCACTCGCTATTTGATCGCACATTTTATCTGTGAGAATGTCAGGACTCATGACATTTTTGAAATTTACGTTAATGTGTTCTTCAAACAAGAAATACAGTTGATAGTAATCTTAAATTTTTATCATCCATCTGTTCCTGGTTTGTACCCAGGCTGAGGTAGTTTTTCCCGTGTTCTAAAAATGAGAACAACTGCACGACAGAAATGTATGATCTGTGCTACTGAAGTTAAACTTCTTTTGGGACGGGAGTGAATTTAAAAAATGACCGAACGCACGAACGGAAGTGCCTGTCTCTCTCTCTCTCTAACGGAAGTCTCTTTCTCTCGCTTACGAGTATACTCTTAAGACTCCTTTTCCATACCGCTGAACATAAGCAAATCATGTATATCAGGACGAAGACAGAATGATCAAATTAGTCTATTTAATATTATCTTCTGTTATCTTTTTTTATTTGAAAATTCAAAAAAAAATCCCTACTGCTTCGAAAATTATAGCGAATTTCAGACACCCCGCCAACATTTTCCATTTCCGGAAAAAGAAAATCCGTATTTTTTTAAAATTCGAATATTATCATGGGGATTTAATTAACATGGGGATTGAAGAGGTGTGTCTCCGAAATAAAACCGTATTAATTACCTTTTTTTCTAACCTACTCTCACTCTCCCCGCAACGCCCCAAATATGACTCGAAATTTAATTAAAAAACTACATTTTTACGTATTGTTGTTACTTTTTAGCAATTTCCCATGGCTGTTAAAATAATTTTCAATTTTTTAAACAATTAATTATTCCCAAAAAAAGTAACCAATAATCGTATTTTCTGATTCAAATTCAATATTTTTTCATTGTTGGCAGTAGTAAAATTTTTGAAATACATTATGTAATCAAATATTTGATGTTTATTTTCAACATTTCTAAAAATTAAGCCAGAGATGTCAACTTCTGTTTAAATTGGTATCCCATGTTAGTTTTGTTGAATAATTACATAATTTTTATACATTTCTTCTAATATTTAACAAATTTCTATTTGTTTAAACAATTTTTATTTGCTCAAGCAGTTATTTTTCGATAACTAAAAAATTAAATAAAATAGAGCACATACAATTATTTTTCTTACTGTATAGTGTATAAAAAGATTATATGTACCATTTTTTAATTGTTTAAACGAATATAGTTTATTTAAACAATTATTTTTACAAAAATATTTTAAAAATCGTATTTTCTGAATTAAGCATTATATTGAATGATTTCAAGGAGCAGTATATTTTTTTTAGGAACGTCATGTCATTGTTTAAACAATTTTTATTAGTTCAGGCAGTTTTTTATTAAAAAATGTGGATCAATAATATAAAATATAATACATAAAATTATTCTCGTGAATATATTTTAATATATATTTTGTGTGTCCTCCAGTATGTCATCTTGATATTCATAAAACACTTTCAAATGATATAATGGAATATAATATAAATCCCTTACATATATATATGCATTCTAATTACAACGCTGTTCACAAAATATTATTATTTGAGTGACCACAATGTTTTATTTCTGATATCTGGAATTTCTTCTATAATTGGTTACTTCTTGTAGTAAGTACTGTTTTTGATCCTCATTTCTCGTTAACAAGCTTTTCAAGTCGGATATTAATTTAACGCGTCTTTCAGCAGTATCATTCACTGCTGTTAAATTTAAAAAAATTTTAAGGCTTGCAGGTAATCTTCTTCATCCATTCTGATGCGTTTTCGTGAAGAAAAATTTTTGTTTACAGACGTTCGATATTTTCGTAAGTTTCTTTACCTTTCTTTGGTAATGCCTTTACCATAATGTTCTTCTTTTCTGTAGGTATTTCCTTGTCAAAAAAGGCCAATGCTGCTCTTTCTGATATTACGAGGTTTGATAAAAAAATAACGAGTCTTCTCAAATTTCCCGGGCTGTATGCGTCCGTTTGGAAATTTTTTTTTTGTTATGTTGCTGCACTTGTCTGGATATTGTATGTGCATTGGTAGCCATATTGCATGTTTAATCTGCCATCAGCTATCAGTGAAGTTATACATGTTTAGTGTGGAATAAAGTTCAGTAATGTTCTTGAAATGTTAAAAGTTGCTTTTGGTGATTCGGCTATGAGCAGAGCAAGAGTTTTCGCGTGGTATAACCGTTTTGGAAATGGACGGGAAGACGTTGAAGATGACGAGCGCCCTGGGTGTCCTCGCACGTCGGTAATGGACGATAACGCCGAGGAAGTGAAAATAATGATTATGAGCGATCGTCGAATTACTATTAGAGAGGTTGCTGAGAATGTCGGTATATCATACGGCTCATTTCAAACAATTTTTACGGATGTTCCCGAAACTGCTGAATTTCGATCAAAAGCAATATCGCCGTGACATCGCTCAAGATTTAATAAATGCAGTGAGTAATAACCCTACATTGCTCGAGCGAACCAAAACAGGTGATGAATCATGGGTTTATGGATATGACGTCGAAACCAAAGGCTTATTCGTCCACGAGGAAGCATTCAACGTCACCAAGAGCGAAAAAAGCACGACAAGTTCGATCAAACGTGAAGGTTTTGATCACTGTGTTTTTCGATTTCAAGAGTTCTTACCTGAAGGTCAGTCGGTCAATAAAGAATATTATGTAGAAGTTTTACGCCGTTTTCGTGAAGAATTTCGAAAAAGCGACCAATTTTGTGGCAAAATTAGTAACGGCGACTGCACCACGATAATGCACCTGCACAGTATTTACCTAACATGGCCCCATGTGACTTTTTCCTATTCTCAAAGATGGAGAAATCCATGAAAGGAAGACGTTTTGACGACATCGATGAGATAAAAGCAGAATCGCTCAAGCAGCTGAATGCCATATCGAAACGTTAATTTCAAAAATGCTTTGAAGATTGAAAAACGCGCTGGCATAAGTGCACTATATCCGAGGGGGACTACTTGAAGGTGATATAGTTCATATTCACGAATAAATAAATATTATTTGCAGAAAACGAAAAGTCTCTTTATTTTTTTATCACACATCGTATATATCAGAGATGTCCGTTGAGTTTTTCCAAAACCACTTTGGAAATTTCTTTGTCATGTTCTGCGAACTTGAGAGCCTTCTTGATCAGTTCAAGATCCTGAGTAGGCGCTTTAACAGCGCATGTGGAATTGTACGATACTTAAATATAAATACGCAGTATAAAAATACAAATTTCACAGCAGGATTTAAATTAGTTGTAGACATGGGATATTATTCCCGAAAAAGCAACATTTTTAGAATGTAAATAAGTTTTGCCATAAATCTTGTATGATGCATTGCTCCCGGAATCCGAAAAGGTATTCCTCGTGGTGGTACTACTCCCAAAAAAATGAGAGCAAGTCCTAAGAATTCTTGGGAGTCCTTCCTGCAGTTCTTTCCCTTAATTTTTTCTCTTACAAAAGTGACAATTGCGTCAATTTCACCTTCCAAAGCATCTCCCACAAGTATGTCTTCTCCAAATTTATATTTGCTGATCTATAGTATTTTAGGAAACTTAAAAGCTCTTGGAAATTGTTTCGATAGGACCTGACGTTTTGCTAAATTTAAGATAAATGTAAAAGATATCGTCCAATAGCTTTTTCCAATAATCGACAAACACCGTTGCGTATCGCAGCAGGTTGCTTGCACCACATCAAGGAGGCCCCATTTTTCAAGAGTTTCATCCACAGTAAATGCAGGGAGCTGCTTTCTATCCCAATGTACGACAGCTGCTTTATTTTTAAACTTTCTGCAACTTTTTCTGATTGTTTGGATATATTCAGACGTAGATTGTGCACGAAAGAAGATGAAACATACTGAACAGGAGATAAATGGGGAACTCCAAGCGACTTTACCACTGCTGTTAAAACGTGAACTGCTCGTCTGTCGCTTACTTTGGCGGCATAGAGTGCTGCTGAAGCCTTGGAGACATAATTTGGAGTTTGTTGCTTTTTCACTCAATGAGGATACAGATGAAAGCGTAGCATTCAAGATGTCGCCTCCACTGCTACTGGAAGATGCCAGTTGTCGTCGATTATCTGGAATCAAATCGATTTAGGGATTGCACTTTATCCAGTTCAAATCAGATGGGTTCTACACTTGAAAATGCAGAATATCTCGGGGACGGCATATGCTTTGTGCTTTATTTTTCAAAATACTCCAAATTTTTTCCCGAAACCTTAATAACTTTTGACTTTATTAACTATTTTATACTATTTTTCACAAGACCGAATCCATTTCAAATAAGGCAGGTCCCTATACTTGAAACAGCAGAATCTCTCAAGGGCGAAATATGTTATTTTTCAGAGACAATTAGGTAATACGTATTTTTCTGATTTTCAAACAAAATTTCTTCGAAAAAGTTATGCGTATTTAAATTTTGTGCTTCGTTTGAATTTGTACTTTGATAGTGAAGATATCCTGTAAGTGTGATATCTGCTAAATAAATTCTGTAGCCAGGAGAATTCTTTTTTGTTACAAATGAATTTTCTACCATTTCTTGAAAACAATTAAAGATAAGAGAAAAATGTTAAGATAAAAGTTTGAACGTCTAAAAAAGTATTACGACAAATATCTCTTGTTCTTTTGCGATATTTTTCATAGATCACGAACAAAATTCAGTAACTACATTTTTAGAGAAAATATTCTCCTGGCCTTAAAAATGGTTTAGCCCGCATGATGCTGATGCCTTTCTTTTATTAGTAGAAAATTAAAAAAATATTTGTAAAAATAAAAAAGGTGCTGTTTACCCGAAATTTTACTTTTTCCATGTTTTCAAAATTTGAAGAAAATATTAAAAAATATTTTCTTAAAAAACCTACTTTTTATAAAGAATTCTGTTTGGAAATCGGAAAAATATGTATCACCTAATTTCCTCTAAAAAACAACATATTTCGCCCTCGCGAGATTCTGCGATTTCAAGTGTAGTGCCGTGCCTGATTTGAAATGGATTAGGTCACAAGTATGTGGAAAATTCGATATTCGGCGTCCGTAGAGCATGAGCCAAATCCCAAAAATGTTCTGGTATGTGAGATCAATTCGTTTATCCTTCCGTATTATCCGAAGAAGACGCCGCATTGCAAACTGAATTGAAGTTGGCTAAAGATCTCCAAGCACACGACACGAAATTAAGACTATAGATGAGTATTGTCTGGTTTCTGGGTTAAACATCTTGTCGGCCTGTGTAATAAAAATAAATCTTACCTATTTCTTCTATTTCTTGACGTGCACGCTTTTTCCTACTTTCCATCACTTCCGACAGAGCATCCAATCGTTGATCTTGTTTCTTTTCTGATTCTGTCATATAGTTGAATACCGTAATAAGATGTCCTTCTCGATCATTGTTCCTTTGATTTATTAAAAATGTTTTGCAATCATGTAAGACTTCTTTAGCCTTTAGTACTCCTTTTTATGATATATCAAAAAGCTGATCCAATTTTGTTTTAAAATCTTCTTCCTTCTTCTTTTAAGCTCGTGTATCATCTCCTGCTCTCTTCTGGATAAATCTATATGCCTCATATATAAACTTTCAACTTTATTTACACAACTTGACTGATATCGTGCAGGAATTCATGCGTTTGCCCAGAAAATTTTACTTTATCAACGACCAAACGAGCACTTGATCTCAAATTAAGTTTTACGCATCTTGTATTGTAGAAAAGAAATCTCAGCACTTTCAGATTACTTGGAAGCTTGTTCCCAATAATTTTCTGATCTTCATGATCGATCAAAAATAGTTTTTATCTCAAAATTTAAGTGCCTACCATTTTTAACGAAGTGATCACATCGAATTCAAAAGGACGAGGACTACTTTTGGTTACATTCACATCATGATCCATGGACCATGATTTACATGATCCAACAAATTAGGGTCTTGCTAAGCGCATATCAAAGAAAGTGAATCAATCAATGCTCAGTAGGGATTCGTGCAATGACCTTCATTTTTTAAAGGTCTTCAAGCGGCAAATTTGAAAGAAGTTCAATTCTGCAGTGTTCATTACAGAAATAACTCAAAAACAGTTTTATAAATAATATTATAAAGCTAAAATGAAAATCAGAAACACGTTTTAATATTTGTAACGAGTATGGAAATATAAAAAAGACATTTTTTGAAACTTGAATCATAATTTGAATTAGTAAATGTGCTTTTTTTATAATTTTATCATGACTTTTATGATGTATTTAATAGTGTACCAAAAAAAGATGTAAACCATCCATACTCGAAATAATGGAAATTTGAAGATATAAAGATTTTAGCAGAATTTACTACTCGAAATCATTCAATATTATGTTTAACTCTGAAAATATGATTTTAAAAGTATTTTTGGAAAAATAATTTTTAACCGAATTATATTTCTTTAAATAATTAAAAAGTGGTGAATTTATTCTTTCTATACACTATAAATCCAGAAAAATAATGGCATCTCCTCTATTTTATTTCATTTTTTTTAGTTATCGAAAACAACTGCTTGAACAAATGAAGATTGTTTGAACAAATAGACATTTATTAAACATTTAAATAAATGCATAAAGATAATGTAATTATTCAACAAAACGTAGCATAGGATACTTATTTGAAAAGAAAGTTGATATCTGGCTTAGTTTTTAGAAATTTTTCAAGTAAACAGAAAATAATTGTTTAAATAATTTGCAGTTTTTAAACAATTGCAAATTGTTTCAAAAATAATGGTAAATATTTAAATTGCTAAAAGTAACAATAATACATAAAAAATATAGTTTTTTAAAAATCTTTAAGCCCTAAAAAGTTTGGCACGTTCCAATGAAACCCTGGAACATGAGTTCAGTTTTTACACTTCGTATACTGTACTGACATATTGGATCCACCATTGAGTTTTTTAAATTTCTGACATCGGATTCGTAATCAACGACCTCAAAACTCTCTTTATACCAATTCTGAAAAGAATAGAACATTTCTTTACAATACTTGTCCGCCATATTGGATCCACCATGTTGTTTTTTAAACTGTTGACACCAGATTCGCAATCAACGACCTCGAAAACCCCTTAGACCAATTTTGAAATGAATTAAAAACTTATTTACCATACTCTTCCGCCATATTGGATCCACCATTTTTTTTTAAATTTTGGAAATCGAATTCGTAATCAGCGACCCCAAAAGACCCCGAGAAGGAAGATCTGGCCCATTTTATGAACATTTTCTACTTTTGGCGAAACTTCCAGAATTCTGACCCACTGTGCGGTGAAACGTGGAAAAAATACGGTTTTTCTATCTCTGGAAATAGAAACTTTTGGGAGTCTGTCTTGCCCTGTAGCTCGAAAAGTGTTTTTTGGACCGCCCTGATGTATAGTTTTTCCTAGTGAATAATAATTTAACAGATCTGCCCGCTGCGCTCGCAAGTTTGAGCTAGTCTCGCGACTGTTGGTTCTCGTGTTTCGCGCTCAATAATATATATTTATCTCACGCTCAATGGTGCATTTATCTCGCATTTCGATCTCAATTATGTATTTACCTCATTCTATGCGCTCGGTACTTATATTTTCCCCACATTTGTGCACAGACCTTTTAAAATTAAAGCTTAAAACCTGGAAAACTGTAATTTGGTGATTGTGAATTCTTTTGATTATTAAAAGAGTTTCGCATGCATGCTTGTGCGTGCGTAGGGCGCGCAACTGTGGGTTCTCGCATTTAGCGCTCGGTCTTTGTATTGCTTCCACATTTGTGCACAGACCTTTAAAATAAAGGAAAGAAGTATCGACAACTTTAATTTTGTGATGATGAATTCTTTATTGTTAAAGCTTTTTCGGCTTAAGCGAACACATTCTAATCATGTATTTCGTGTTTTGTACTGGTATAATACATTTTGTGTGTACCTCTGCCTGGGGTTGCTTACTTAGATATTGCAAAATAATGTACAAATTGTATTTTTCGTGATTACTTTAATATTTGTAATTAAAAACATACGTCTTCTTATTGCCTTGTTTATAAAATTGGTGTATTTTTTATTTTTAATCTTTTTTTTAACAAGAAAAAGTGATTAAAATTCGAATTTTCGATTTTTTAACAAAATGCAAAAGGTTATTATGATAACCTTGTAGGGCCTTCGAAAAGCAAATTTATGATATTAGCATGTTTCTTTGATTCAAGTTGAAGAAATTTTATTTTCGACATATTCAACTTTTTCTTTAATGTGTGCATATCGATGGGTTCTACGAAGAATAGGCTATCTTTTCGTTACCGATAAGAATTAGGCTAACTTCATTTTGTATGAAATTTAGTAAACACGTAGAAGTGTTAAAAAAAATCTTTAAAATTTTTTTTTTAAAGTTATAGGAGCCTAAATTACATTACAAACTGTAATAAAAAATATTGGAGTTTTGAATTCGTAGGAACTGTTTCGAAAAATAATGTCTTATTTATTCCTCCTGAAAACTTAGCTGAATGAAGTTAGCCTAATTCTTAAGGGTAACGAAAAGATAGCCTATTCTTCGTAGAACCCATCGATATGACTTTAAAATAAAAAAAGAGAACAAACGGTATTAACCGATTAAAATTTTTTTTTCACTTCTTTCGGATGTCAACCCACAAATTCTTTCGCGTAAAGTTTCACTCCCGGGTATGGCCCCACTGCCGCTCACATTTTAAAAATTTTCCTTTTCGAAAAACAAATACTTTAAATTAAATTAAAATTATATTAATAACTATACCTTTGATTTAGCAATAAAACCTGGGCACCATCCTGTAAAACGAAGGGGAGTTACGAGTGTAACAAAATGTCACAAATGCAATGGCACCGGAATCATTTTCATAGGTAAGTTTAAAAAACTCTTTATTCATAAGAAGCAAAATGTAGTTACGAATTGATTTTTCTGAACTTCAGTTCGAAAAATTTATATTTTGTAAGTATTTAGAAGTAATCTCCTTTTAGAAAATAAATTTAAAACCTGCTTACAGATTATCAGTATTACATATCGATGTCACCACTTAATAAGAGTCTTATTTGCTGTCAACAACATGTATTAGACTATTCCCTCTGCTTATACACAGAGCATAGTATCAAACATGGCTTTGTCAGCAAACAGACGCATATTGAATTGAGGCTTTGATATATTATTTCTGAGTCTAATTTTACAAAGAAGAAGTCCGTAACACAATTGTCCAAAATTAGAGTTAAAGTGTAGTTATGCTATCATACAATGTTAAAGTAAACAGACAGACAACAGTTTAGTGGTTGAAGCCGTAGTAACGACTCTTCATGTTTCGAAAACTGTCTAAGGGACTTTTTCTTCTGGACGTTTAACTTATCTAAGTAAAGTAGAACAAATGAAGCTAATGATGGAGATTCTACGTCATTTTAACACACTAATTTTCGTCACTAAATGAAATGCTGCTGTAACTGGGCATATTATGTCTTTTGCTAGTGAGAAATCGTCCCCACAAATGTGTTTTTTTAAATACAAAAAAATGGCGAAGATATGAAACTTTGACATTTTTGGTAACTGTTCTTTTTAAATTCCATATCTGCTGAATTTGTCTCGATGGGAAGACTCTTATTCATACACGTATAATTTTTTTTGTATAATACTGTAAGAGATAGATATATATGGTTATTAGATATTTCACTTTATCGTAATAACAAGTTCGGCCATTGACCAAACATTGTCGACCATTATCGAGCGAAACAGGATGCAGAAGAAGAGCAGAATCTGGCAGAATCTTGCTAACCGCGAAAGCGAACACCTCGTTACCTTTTATACTTAAAAAAAGATTAAATAAAGTTCTTTTTTTTATTTAATTTAGTTGTTAAATATATCTTAATCAAAATCCTTGGTCCTCGAATAGTACATTTTAGACTATTAACCGCCACTCTTACAGGTCAGAAGTGCGATTTAACCCGAAAATTAGATCCATCGCGATTGAGCGTGACTTTATACTTATCGTAAGTGGCCGATGGTAATTCGAAAACAAAGGACAAGTGACGCCTTCAGATTTTTGTCGTTTTGAGTGTGTTCCGGCTTTGTGTGCGCGAGTTAGGCCTAGTGCTTATAGGGTGGTTTTCTATTGAACAGAATTTTGATGATGTAGTACGAGTGGAGCATTCAAAAACTGGGAACGTCATGTGAGATTCTTAAAGGAAATCTACAAATTGGATGATGATATAGTGAGAGTATTAATTGGTCGGACGTGGTGTCCGACAAAACTATTTTGGCAAATAGAGTGCCAATTAAAGTCAGTGAAAGAATTTATTATATTATTCACGGTATTCCAGATGTCTCTTTGCACGATTAAGTATGTAAAAAATGTGAAAACATCGAGTAGTGAGGCGTCGAGTAAGATTCGTTGCATTAATTGTGCAAGTGTGGACATGATTCAAATGAGTGTGAACAGAAGCTGCGAGCAAAAGGATCTTGTTACCAATGTGGATCTTTGGTGCATGTAGTCAAGAACTGCCAAAAATGAGGGCAGAAACGAGTGAAGGAAGTAATCAGCATGGATTTTAACAGCGACAGCAAATTCTTCAGACATGGTCACTGTGGGGTGATTATAATCAACGACGTTTACAACATGGCACTTCTGACGCTGTTGGACAGCGGCAGCTCAAAAAATTTCATCAAAGAAAAACTGTTAGTATAAAAGAAGTAACGCGAGAAATTTGAAATATCGATGTCAGTGAATTGAACACCGATAAAGTAGAGTTTCTGTCAATTAATGAGAAAATTCCTGTATCCGTTCATGAAAAATTGAAAACTCTGTTTAATGATGAGTACATTGAACCAATAAGACCCAAAAAACCCTAAAAGGAAAAGGAAATGAAGATCGTGGTCAAAGAGCACACACCTTTTTACTTGTTTCCTCGTCAAGTAGCTTATACGGAAAGAAGTCGCTTGGAGCGAATATTATCAGATTTTTCCAATAGATTAGAAACATGTATCACGCATTTTTAGTCTAAATTAAACAATATTATTTGTGTCCGTTCGTAGAATTTTTAACATAAAAAGGCAAGCGGCTAAAATACGACGCGCGACTAGCGTGAGTAAATGAAAAATTTTACACATAGCAAGGTAGTCCGATTTTCGTTAATATTTACTTCAAGTATTAGATACAATTTTTTTTTGTTTAATCGATTTTTCACAAATCTTGCTTTTGTTTATTGCTTATATTTTTGTTTCAAACAATTTTTGTACAGAAGTTAATTCGCAAAAAAACAAGCTTCAAATTGAAAAAAACTTGAAAAAATATCGATTGTTGAAATGATAGACGCACGGGTGTGTGACAGACCCAGGAGTCGTAATTAAAGGTAAAAAAGAAACAGTCGAGTACTCATTAAACAATGCGGTGCATAGAACCACCTATGAAATTCCGTGCTATTTATTTTTTAGAGTATCTCAACGCGGATAGGTTAACGATAACATATAGGCATTTTTAGATAGTAGAGGAGAGTGCCCAAATATGAGATATCAAGTCTATTTGGTGTGATTGGGAGAATTCTGTGGACCAAAAAACTATTCTCATAATATGAGATACCCAGGAAATCTCTAATAAAATGCAAAATAAAGTATTATTTTTAATGAAAAACCTTATTCTATGTTTCCTAAGTATAAATTTACTGGTATTTAGATATATTTAGTTTTTTCAGTAGTGACAAACCACAGATATCTCATATTATGAGAACCACACCGTGCAAATTAGCACTGACTACGCCTGATCTGTACAATGAAAAACTTGAACACTATGGATATTTTCCTATTTAATTATTCGATCCCTATCCCTCCAGGCAGACTTTATTGCTAAATACTTATTTAATTCATAATAAATGGGGCTTAAAGACGTCCTTTCCAAGAACTCGACCACCACCTACTTCACAAAAAGTTCGCTCATAATCTTTGGAAGCTCAATGAAAAATTGGCTTTACCACGAAATTACTTTCTCTTCAAGGGCTGAAAGTTAGTGATAAAACCAACAGACTGGGCCTCTTAGTTTATCTGGAACTTCTCTATCTCGTTTTATGAGAATATCTCATATTCGGGCACTCTCCTCTGTTGTAAATTGTTAGAATAAAGATTTAGTTCAATTGCGAGCTGAAGAAAAAAAATCGAAAATTCACAAGAGAAGAAAAATATTGAAAAGTCACAACATTATAATAAAGAGTATACTGATATGATTCTAAAAACTTCTAAAAATCTAAAAAATTCAAAGTTTGACGAAACAACTGATGCATCGTCGCTGAAATAGGCGTTTTTCAATTAACTCAGAGAAAGTAAGAGGGGGTTTGGGACCCAGCCAATAAGCGACCTTGGGTTCCATTTCATCGTTTAAATGAATAAAACTTATGCAATGCGTCCGAGGAAGGACGTTGAGTCAGGAGGCCGAATCTGTAACAGATAGATATAAGGTTATTAGATTTTTCAAATTTCCGCCCTAAGAAGTTCGGCAAGTGACAAAAAATTGTCGATTATTATCGAGCGAGGCAAGTTGCGGGAGAAGAGTAGAGTCCTCTACCAACCGCGAAAGCGAACACCTCGTTAGTTTCTATACACGTACTTAAATGAAATAAAATTCTTTTTATTCTAAATTCGTTGTTGAGCCAGACTTAATCAGAATGACGGTGCCAAAATTTCTCAAAACATGTTTACAGCCCTTTTCACGATGTTTTAACTGGTTATAATCAATCTTGAAAAAAGTTCAAGTTTGTCCAAAGTGAAAAGTGAGTTTGACTTTTTCTCAATTATAGATCAATTTGATTTTTTTAAATACTCTTGTCAAAAAGTTGAGATTTTTTCCTCTAAAATAGCTGAATTCTACGATGACTTTTATTTTTCGAGTAATGAAATGATGGGTAACCGGATGTTCCGCCGCTAAATGAGAATATTTATTTTGCATTTGCACTCTGAATACCTTGGTAATAGATATCGATGAAGAAATGGATGATTGCTATGAAAGGTTGTTAAAGTATAAAACTCATCACTTTGTTTGAAAGGATCAATCATCGTTTTTGAATACCTAAAGGAAAATTTAACGCCAGATGAGTTTTTGATTTGCTTCGATTTTTCGGAGAATTACCCTTTCGTAGTTCAGACGTAAGCGCAATTAGGTATTTCGGGTTGGATGGTGGAAACTAAAGACGTTTGCATGCCGAAGGCCAAACAATACAATTTGCATGGAACAAAACTTATTTTTTTAATGGCTTAGAAAAAAATGATTTTTCATCATTTGGTCACGATAGGCCAAAATAGACTAATAACAGACACCTTGCCAGCTCTGCCGTGATTTGGAAGAACACCGCTAACTGCAAATCGGATAAGTCACCTAAAAGCAGTTAACGGTTGGCGGCTCAAGGGACTTATCCGAAATGCAGTTAACGGTGTTCATCCAAATCACGGCAGTGCTGACGTCAAAACATGAAATACTTAATTATACCACTGGATCTACTCTACTGGTGCTCATCTACAAGCCCGTGGAGAAGATTTCGGTAACCCAGTAGAATGACAGTTCCACGGTTATGTTTAATTTTACATCTAAAGGCAAAGGTGCACGTGATGGCATAGAGGCGAAAATAAAGATACTTGCACCACATTCTAGCTCGCAATTTTTTCCAGCAACATCGCGTAGTCACCCCCCTCAATTATTCGTTTCAGATAATTTTTCTTTGAGTTCATCAACCAGTTCATTTATTTCGTTGTTATTGTTTCGTTTAATATCAAATACTTTCTCTAACTCACTGTCGAGAGCTTTCTTTATTTCTTGAACCTTAAGCTCACAAACCATTTGATTTTCATATTCTGTTTTTACAACATTTTCATTTATCACCATTTTCTATTTCTGCTTCTGTGTTGTCTACTTCTTCAGCATTTAAGTCATTCTGCTTATCAACCTGATCGTGAATTGGAATTAAAAACTCATTATTTGCATCACTAGAAAAAGCAGTTGAGATAGAAGTTCTCATTACATTTCTTAGGCTGTGATCAATATCATTAGAGAATGAGAGTAAACATGAAACGCAAATGTGTTTTCCTATACTTTCGGAAGATAATTTTTTTGCAGTAGAAATATCTTTTTTGATTTGGCGAAGTTTTGCTTTACCACTTTTTATTCAATGGCCCTTTTTGTTCAACGGATTATAACAGCGAATGACTGGGGCCATGGCTCTAAATTGTTCCAAAAGTTTCCTACCGTTTTAAAACTTAAACTCTAGAAACGATTATAACAAAAATGAAAGGCTTATGGCACTAAAAAATATATTTCTAGTTGTTTTTTAAGTCTGTAAAGTTTTTCCGGTAATGTACAGATGTATTTATATTATTGGAAAATCAACATAAAGAAACTTCATGAGATTTCACATTAAAGAATATGTAGTGACCTGATAGGCTTTATCACAATATACAAAACAAAGTAAACAAAAACAAACGAGCACAACAAGGAAATCTATGACTATTTTCGCTGTAACATTGGAAAATCAACATGAATAAGCTTCATAAGACTTCACATTAAAGTATATTTAGTGACCTGGTAGGCTCTATCAAAATAGGTAGAAGAACGTAAACAAAAACAAAGCTGTATGAATCTTGACCCGACCATTGCACGGGAGAGTGGACTGCATGCTTCAGCTTGAAAGTGCATAACTCGACAACCAGAAAAGGTTACAAACTTTTTTTTAACTGAAACGTAAATTCATAAGGAATAATTTAAATGAGAAAAATGTAAAAAATACGAGCTCAAAACGAAAAATAAAATTTTTTTGCCTTTTTTTTATGTGAAAATTTCACATAATTGTGAAATAAATAATAGAATAAAAAATAATAAAATATATAATAA
>JAAAKG020061820.1:2796-17803 GCA_010014905.2 Druon quercuslanigerum | reverse complement strand
AAATCCGTATTTTCTATAAAGCAATTTAGTTTTTAACCTGTAAGTAATAATTTAAAATAAAGACCTAATTTTTAACTATAAACATTCATTTTATACCAAACTGCTGAAATTTACAAAGAGCAGTTTAATTTTCCAACAAGTAGTTGATTTGAAAAAATATATTCATTTTTAACAAAATAGTTGTTTTTTTAACTTAAAAAGATGAGTTTTGAACTAAAAAAGATAACTTTTCAACAAAAAATTAATAGTTTTTCAGTTTCAAAAACTAATTAAAAAAAAATGGAATTTTAAGAAAAAGATGAATTTTCTATCAAATAATTGTTTTTAACCCGAAAGTAAGAATAATAAAAAATTTAATGTTTAACTATAATCTTAAATTTTTTACCAAACTTTTGAATTTTCAAGCTAAAAAGAAGAATTTTCTACGAACCAGTTCAATTTTCAAACCGAAAAAATGAACTCTCAGCAAAAGCTGTAATACTTGATATTTTAACGAAAAAATATTTTAATTTGAAATATAAAAAAATCGTTAAATCAAATAAAATTATAAATATTCCCCAAAATAGTCCAATTTAAACAAAAATTAAATTTTTCATTAAATAGTAGGATTTTTAACCAAAACAAAAATTAATACGAAAAATCGAGAAAAATGTAAAATTTCTTGAAAAACTGAGAAAAACAGCGTGCGGCAGTGGGGCTACGTGGATGATGTGAAACTTTGATGGATTAACTTTGAAATTTTTTGTGAGGAATCATCACGAGTTTCGAGGAGATTGCATAGGAAGAGATAGAGAGAGAACATAAAAGATTTCCTCAGAGTGGCAATAGTGGGGATATCGAAAAGAAGTCTTTAGAGCAATCGCGAATCACCGCAAAAAAGGAAGACGTGATTACAGAGATTATGTATTCCGACTAATCGTAGTTTTTTGGCATCCCCCCCCCCCCCCGCTAATTGGTAACGTAGTTTATGGACAATTTCTGAGTAACCAATTTTTTCCTCGTGTTTAATTTCAAGTTCATTTCCGGCTCCGCTAGGTAATTTAAAAAAGTATGGCTATCCACTTGTTTCTGCTTGTTTGGTAATACTTATTAGTACTAGGTGAATTGGTTTGGCCTGAAAGTCTGAAAATGAGATTCGCTTACTTAAGCTAATTACATGCTCAGTCGAAATGAAGTTCGACCGCACTTAGCTAAAATACCATGGCGCAATGAAGTCGTAGGTCATTGTGGCCTTCGAATGGAGGTTAGTTGTTAAGAGACTCTTAGCTATTGTTTCTCTCTTTTCCGTCCCGAGGGCGGGAAAGAGAAAAGAAGCGGGTCTCAAAAATATCTAAATAAGGTAGGTGAGTATACGGTAGGTACGAACAGCGCGGAAAGGTCTTATCGCGAAAGTGTTTCGTTTCACCATAGGAAACGTTACTCTGCCACGCGATGTTTCCAACCCTACCAACTTATTAGGAAAACTTACTCGTACTGCCGTGCTCAGGAAATCGAAGACGCACCTGGCCTTCGTAGAAACTAATTAGAAATTAGTTTTTCCTACTTATCGCTCCTTCTCCTGCTTTCTGAGTATTATCTTGTTTCTTTTTAAATTTCAGTTCAATTTCACTAATTTTCTACGAAAGAGATGAATTTTTATCTAAGATTGTGAATCTTCAACAACAAAAAATAATTTTTTATTAAGTAGTCAACTTTCTATTAAAGAGTTGAATTTTTCAACCAAAAAGATCAATTTTCAACAAATGCATATTTTTAAATCAAAAGGGGTTGATGCTAACACCTAAAAGAATTGTCTGCACAAAAGTTTAAATTAAAACCAATAATTATATTAATTTTCAACAAAATATTTTATTTTCAACCGAGACATTGCATTTTTAATGAAAAAAAGAGAAAATTTCATTCAGCAAGGTTTGTTTTCTACCAAAAAAGGCAAATGAAATATTTCAACAAAAAATTTAACCAACAAAATTAATTTTTAAGTAATTGGATCAACTTTTAGAACTTTTTCCATTTTTTATTTGACTATTGAATTTTCAATCTGAAAAAAATTAATTTTTAACCAAAAATTAAATAGTCCTCGGATTGGAATAGTCAAAAATGAATTTTTGACAGCAGCAAAATGTGTTTTTAACAAAGTATATTGGGTAAACTTGTCAGCAATAGGATGGATTTTAAACAAAAACGAAAAAAAACGAGCTTGCAACCAAAGAAATAAATTTTATTTAAATTACTTAAAGTAATTAATATTTAACTAAAATGATGAGTCTTAAAAAATTATGATTTGTTTAAAAAAGTACCTTCAATAAAATAATTGAATTTTCAATCAAAAAGATTAATTGTTAGCAAATAATATAATAGTTAATATCAGATTTATTTTTTATTTTTAATTAAAAAAAACCTTATCTTTATCTTATTAACTTTATCTTATTACTTTATCTTTCAATTCAAAAAAAAAAATGAAAATTCATCTGTTCTAAGAGAAATTTGATCATTTGGGATAAAAATGAAACTAAATTGTTAGAGAATTTAACAATTTTATAAAGAAGTCATCCCTTTTGGTTAAGAACTTTTTTTTCTTATTAAAAATTCAATTTTTTTCATAGAAACTTATTTCTTGCTTAAAAATTCATATTTTGATCGTGAAAAGTCAACAGTTAACAGAAAATTTAACTATTTGTTTAAAATTTTGAAAGTGTATCTTTTTGATTTAAAAATTAATTTTCTTTAGTAGATATTAATTTTTTTTATTGAGAATGCAACTTTTTGGGTAAAAATTCGTCTCCTTTACTTAAGTATTCAATTATTTTGATTGAGAGATTTAATCGAATCACTTTGTTAAGAAATAATTTTTGTAAAAAGATTTATATTTTCATTTGAAAATTCATCTCTATGGTTAAAAGTTGAACTAGTTTATTAATAATTAATATTTTTATATTGGAAATTCATTCACTTGGGTAAAATTTAAACTAAATTCTTAAACATTTATTTTTTATTTAGGGTTTATGTCTTTGGTTGGAAATTTTTCTTCTTAGTGGAAAAGCCTTTTTTTCTTAAAAATAACTTTTGAAATAAAAACGTAACTATTCCATTTTTTAAGATTCATCTTTTTTAGTTGAAAGTTCTCCTTTTTTGGTAAAAAAATCAATTTTCTTGTTCCTAAATTATATTTTTGTGGGGTAAAAATGCATTCGTTTTGTGAAAAATTAATTTTTTGCTGAAAAAATCATATTTTTGGTTTGAAAATATAATTCTTGTAGAGAAAATTCAGCTTTTGGATTAAAGGTTCAACACATTAGATTTTTTGTATGTATTTAATCTTTTTTGATTAAATATAAACTATGGCATTTTTTGTTAAGAATTTATCTTTTCAGGTTGAAAATTCAATTTTTTCGTAGAAACTGATTTCTTGCTTGAAAATTCATATTTTGATCGTGAAAAGTAAATAGTTAACAGAAAATTCAATTATTTGTTTAAAATTTTATCTTTTTGATTTAAAAATTAATTTTGTTCAGTAGAAACTAATTTTTTTTAAATGAAAATGCAACTTTTTGTTTAAAAATTCTTCTTATTTACTTAAGCATTCAATTATTTTGAGTTAAAGATTTGATTGAATTGAACTGTGTTGAGAAATAATTTTTTTTAAAGATTTATATTTTTAGTTAAAAATTCATCTCTTTGAATAAAAGTTGAACTAGTTTGTTAATAATTAATATTTTCAAACTGAAAATTTATCTACTTGGGAAAAATTTAAACTACATTGCTAAAAATTTTTTTCTTTATTTAAGGTTTATGTTTTTGGTTGAAACTTTTTCTGTTTAGTGGAAAAGCCTTTTTTTGTTTAAAATTAATTTTTAAAATGAAAAATGTAACTTTTCCATTTTTTTTAAAGATTCATCTTTTTTTAGTTGAAAGTTCTCCTTTTTGGTAAAAAAATCAAATTTTTTGTTTCTAAATTACATTTTTAGTTGGGTAAAAATGCACTCGTTTTTCGCAAAATTAATTCTTTGATGAAAAGTCATATTTTTTTGTGAAAATTCAATTTTTGTAGAGAAAATTGAGCTTTTGGATTGAAGGTTTAAAAAATTAGATTGTTTGTATGTATTTAATCGTTTTTGATTAAATATAAACTATGGCATTTTTTTCAGAATTTATCTTTTTAGGTTGAAAATTCAATTTTTTTCGTAGAAACTTATTTCTTGCTTCAAAATTCATATTTTGATCGTGAAAAGTCAACAGTTAACAGAAAATTTAAACTATTTGTTTGAAATTTTATCTTTTTGATTTTAAAATTCAATTTCTTTAATAGAAATTATTTTTTTTTCAAATGAGAATGCAAACTTTTAAGTCAAAAATTCTTCTTCTTTACTTAAGTATTCAATTATTTTGATTGAGAGATTTTATTGAATGACTTTGTAAAGAAATAATTTTTTTTAAAGATTTACATTTTTACATAAAAATTCATCTCTTTGATTTAAAGTCAAACTAGTTTGTTAGTAATTAATAATTTTTAATTTAAAATTCATCTACTTGGGTAAAATTTAAACTACATTTAAAAAAAATTTTATTTATGGTTTATACTTTTGGTTGAATATTTTTTTTTTAGTGAAAAAGCCTTTTTTTGCTTATAATTAATTTTTGAAATGAAAATGTAACTTTTCCGTTTTTTTAAGATTCATCTTTTTTGGTTGAAAGTTCGCCTTTTCTGGCAAAAAAAGTCAACTTTCTTGTTTCTAAATTAAATTTTTTTGGGTAAAAATACATTCGTTTTGTGCAAAATTAATTTTTTGCTAAAAAGTTACATTATTTGTTCGAAAATTCAATTTTTGTAGACAAAATTGATCTTTTCGAATTAAGGTTCAACAAATTAGATTTTTTGTGTGTATTTAATTTTTTTGATTGAAATATAAACTATAACATTTTTTTGTTAGGAATTTATTTTTTAGATTGGAAATTCAAGTATTTTAATAAAAAGCCATCTTTTATAGTAAAAAATAAATTTTTATGTTTAAAATAAATTAATGTAATGAATTCTTGAAAATAAAACTAAGAATCTAACGAGGAAATTATTTAACGTTAATTGGGATTTAAAACTTGATTTTAATCTACTTTAAATTTCTTATATTTTAAAATAAATTAAAAAATTTGAACATTTTTAATTTTATCTGAAATACTGTTTTACTCCGTTTATATAACATTCTATATTTAAAGTATTACACGAATTAAAAGCTGGTATTTGAATATTAGTGATCAGGAAAATGAAAAATAAGAGAAGGAAAATTAAGGGAAATTTGAAAATGGAGTTCTCGGCCACTCTACCTAATTCTACTATCAATAACTAGCAAAATATTTCTGGAAACTAAAAATTTACGTACCATATGAGTGAGGGGAGGGGGGAGGTAAAAATTGAAAGTCTGATTAAAAATTTAAGAAATTTAAATTAGATGAAAATCAAATTTAAAATCCTATTTAACGTCAATTAATCAAGTTAATGTGCGGATTTTCTGGAAATAAAACTAAAAATCCAAAGAAAAAATTTTTATAACCACCATAAGATGCTTTATTGTAATCTGAAAAAAGATAAAAATTTTCGTAAAAAAGAAAATAATTCTGTTTTTTGACCAAATATCAAAAAAGAGGACAGAAAACTGAGAAGGCAACCAACCAAATCCCCTTCCTTCTATTTTTTTCAAATTTATTTCGTCTTTTGTATTATTATTATTATTATTATTATTATTATTATCAACTCACGAGCACAAAATTCGCAAAAAATAATTACCAACATTTAGAATCTCATATATCAGCCTTATCTAGGCAAAAAAATTTAAGCAGCTAGGAACAGCAACGAAACCACGATGCTCTCTCCCTGGTACCTGAAAATTTGTGAAAGATAAAAATTTTCCTAAAAAAGAAAATAATTCTATTTTTTGACCAAATATAAAGAGAAACGAAAACTGAGAAAGCAACCAACTATATCCGCTTCCTTCTATTTTTAAATTTATTTTTTCTTTTGTATTATAATTATTAGTATCAAATCACGAGAAAAAACATTTGCAAAAAATAATCACCAACATTTGGACGCGCATACATCACCCTTATCAAAGCAAGAAAAATTTGAGCAGCTAGGAACAGCAACGAAAACACGATGCTTTCTCCCTGGTAGTTGAAAATTTAAAAAAGATAAAAATTTTCTAAAAAAAGTAAATAATTCTGTTTATTGACCAAATATAAAGACGAAGGAAAACTGAGAAAGCAACTAACCATATCCGCTTCCTTCTATTTTTTAAATTTATTCCGTCTTTTGTATTATTATTATTATCAAATCACGAGAAAAACATTCTTAAAAAAATAATCATCAACGTTTTGACGCTCATAAATCACCCTTATCAAGGCAAAAAAAAATTGAGCAGCGTGGAACAGCAACGAAACCACGATGCACTCCTCCTGGTACCTGAAAATCAAGTCAAAGAAAATCATCGTGATTCCGTTGCTGTTCCTACATGCTAACATTTTTCTTGCCTTGTGATTATTTTTCACACATGTTTCTTTTTATTGTGATTTGATAATAATACATATACAAAAAAGGGAAAGGGGATTTGGTTGGTTGCCTTCACAATTTTTCAAAAAAATAATTTTTTCTTTTTTTAGACAAATTTTTATCTTCTTTCAAATTACAATAGAAAATTTTGATGTTAGATGTCCAAATTTGTTTGTTAGATTCTTGGTTTTATTTTCACAAATCGTGCACATTTTTCTGATTAAAATGAAATTAAACGGATATGAACATCATAGTCAGATTTCGCTCGAGGGCGAGAATCATCCATTTTCCCTTCGTGTCACCAGATCCATTGGATCATGGGGTGTCACACGCAGGGTCGAGGATGCTTTTGATTGGCGCTGGGATCAGGAAAGCCAGGTGTGTTCCCCGATCGCATGACGTCATTAATCCAACCATCGGTTTTTTTCGGGGGAGTGAGGGCCATTGTGTAACAGGCGGGGGATGCTCTACGCAGCTGCTAACGAGGACGGGTTTTGCCAACCTCCGTCGCATTATGTCCCGTGTACTTATCCGCACACAGATACATCCCTGACACATGAATTTCATGTTGAGGGTAGAATTTACTATGTAGGGATTCCACGTTCCACGCCCGAAGAGAAATGGCGGACCTTGATTCTTGATATTAAGTCCTCGCTCCGCTTTCCCCGTTCACAACACATAACGGAAGCTTTGCACGGTCATTTTATGTGAGAAGCATCTGTAGCCTTGCTCCTCTTTTTTCGGGGTGGAGGAAATCCATACACTCACCCCTGCACCAATGAACCACGAGATCTGTCAGAAATCTCTTAAAACGTCATTTAGGATTTCAGATCGAGCATTTTTGTATGGGATGATGGATTCTTATGTATATTTTTTTCTGTGGGGATGGAATCAGACTTTAATATTGCGGGTAATTTTAAATTTCTGATTTTAGAAGTAGTGCAAGTTTTCCAAGAGTGGAAAAATTAAATGGCAGTCTGGTGTAAGGTTTCAAACAGATCTGTTTTTGTAGTATAATCTAGAAGGTCTGGCTATCCAAGAATAAAACAATTTTTAGACAATTTTTACAATGTTTACATTTTGAAAAACGAACAGGGTTTAAAATTTGCACAGTTTTCAAAAATTTAACTATTTAATACATCACGTTGTAAAAAGTTTCATGGCACATCTTTTTTCTCTAGGCAAAAAATTTGTATTTTTTACCACTTCTGTAAAAAATCAAAAAACTTAATTTTTCAGACCAGCCAATTTAGTAAATATTTTCACTTCAACTCGCTCCGAAAGGCAAAGTTCTTTATATTTTAAGATAAAAATTTAATAAATCGTCTTTCAAACTGTTCTTAGAATAATGCGAAATTGAAAATTTATTGATTTTGTTAAATAAAAAAGTTATAAATTCTTTTGGCAATGAGTACCAAAATAACGTTAGACAATTTTCAAATGCTTCGTTTATCGAGGGAATTTTAAGTAAGCCCAATCTTCCAACAATAAAAATGATCAGTAGGATATAATAAGGTTTTCTCAAAAATTTTACCCTAATTGAATTATTCGTTAGAAAAATAGGATCGTTCAAATAGCAATGACCGAGCATTTGAGGGGAGATAACTTCGGAGCCCAGTGTTGCACCGCGCTATTTAGCCTGTTGGAACACAACTATGTATACAATGTCCTTGAAATAGGTTACATTAAAAACATAATGTAAAAAAAAGCGAGGGCATTTTCAACTCATTTTTAAGATTAGCTAGGAAAGTATTACACGTCTCTTAAAATTTAGAGAACATTGTATTTGGTTCTTAAGCAAGTAAATCTATAAAAATTGAAAATGAATAACTAAAAAAAGTAAATGTTGAGTTTGCTAGAGCCTTTAACTGAAGTTTTTACAAAAAGTATTTAATATGTCCTAAAAATTTTTTATCTCATTAGTGGTATAATTACTAACAAATATAGTTTGAAAAATAGTAAATTGAAGTTCTACAAAATTTTCAAGAAAAAAATAAGTTATTGGTAGATAATTAAACTTTTTGGTTGGAAACTCATAATTTTGGTTAAAAACTCATCTCTTTTAGTAAAAAATTTATTTTTTTGTTAAAAAAATTAATATTTTGTTTTTGAAATTGTGTTGTGAGATATATTCTTCTGAATATTTGTAATCACCCTGTAAACAAGTATATATAATATAAGATGTAAATATTTAATAATTTTGCCCTAACGAAAAAATAATTGCTCGTGGTTTCATGTTTAAATTTTAACTTGATAGTGTAAACAAGTAAATGAACTAAAATAATTCCAGACCAGAGGCGAGGGCTGTGGTCGAGCAGGTCAAGGCTCCGAAATTGTCACCTATCAGACACTCGATCAGTGCTCTTAGAATGCTCTTATTTTGTTAACGAATAATTCAATTAGGGTAAAACTTTTCAGAAAACTTAGTTATATCCTACTAAGCATTTTAATTACTGGAAGCTTGGGTTAACTCAAAATTCCCTTGATAAACGAAGCGTTTGAAAATTGTCTAACGTTATTTTGATACTGATTGCCAATTAAATTTATAACTTTTTTATTCAACAAAATCAATAAATTTTTAATTGCGCATTATCTTAAGAACAGTTAGAAGAACAATTTAATTGATTATGTTTTTAAGATATAAAGAACTTTGTCTTTCGGAGCGAGTAGAATTGAAAATGTTTAGTAAATTTACTGGTCTGAAAAATTAAGTTTTTTTGATTTTTTACAAAAGCGATAAAAGATACCATTTTTTGCCGAGAGAAAAAAGATGCGCCATGAAATTTTCTAAAAAGTGATGTGCTAAAAAGTAAAATTTTCGAAAACTGATTTTGAAGTCATCAGGAGCCAACTCGAGCGGTCTGAAGCGGCTAGGCAAATTTTATGCGTGGTTATAGAATCCGGAGTCTCAATTGATAGAAAATTAGAAATTCGCCTTGCCTGCTCCATATTGGGTGCTGATCAGATAAAAGCACTTATAGTGAAAAAGGTTGTTTTTTTATTTCATTAAAAAAATAAAGGATTGCGAAATAGCTCTGAGGGAGGTCAACAAATTTTGTATCGATTTGTTGTATGGGGGGGGGGAGGCTCAATCATAAACGTAATTTTGTGAAAATCGCAAATCAAACAAATAACTGCACTGCTGTAATTCTACAGGAAGTTATTATGAATTTGAATTTAATGTAGTTTATTTAAAGTACAAAATAAGATTTAGAGAAAAAAAATCTTTCAAAAGTAGGCCAATTTCTGTAACTTAAAATAACTGTTAAGAAGAATGAATCTGAAAGTTTTCAATTTTAATTCGAAATTATTTTACTTTGTTTATAAAATATTCTTGGTTTAAAATGTTACAAGTTGAAGACTTTGCTCTTTTTTGAATATTAATTGTCAGGGAAAAGGAAAAATTTATCAGAAGGCAAAATTAGAGAATTCAAACTTTTTGGTTGAAAAGTTAAATGTTTTTTTAAAAATTCGTCTTTTTGAAATTGAAAATTCTGATATTTGCGTGGAAAAATTACTTTTTGCCAAAAATTCTGCTATTTGCGTGAAAAAATTACTTTTTGCCTAAAATTCCTAGTTTCTTGTTGCAAAGTCAGCTCCATTTATTTTTGGATTTAAGTTCAAAATTTTTTTCGAAAATTTATCTTTTCGTATTATAGAAATTCATATTTTAGTAGAAATTTCATAGTTCTTGGATAAAAATGCACCTGTTTTGTTGAAAATTCATTTTTTTTAATTCATATTTTTTTATTGAAAATTCAAATGATTTGTTGACAGTTCGACTATTTCGCAGAGAATTTAATTTTTGTTTAGAATGTTTACTTTCTTGTTTAAAAGTCAACTGCAATCCTTTTAGGATGAAAATTGAAGTAATTTTTGAAAATTGTTTTTTTGATTTAGGAATGCATCTGTTTTAGTAGCAATTCCATGATTCAAGGATCAAAATGTAACTGTTTTTTTGAAAATTCAAGAATGTTGTTAAATGGTCATCTTGTTTTGTTAAAAATTCATCTTTTTTCTTACAAAACTTTTTTTGTTTAAAAATTTCTATTTTCTTGGCGAAAAGTCAACTGAAATCTTTTTTGGGTGAAAATTCAACCATTTTCTTGTTGTTAAAAATTTACTTCTTTAATTAAAAATTCATCTATTTTTGTAGAAATTGCATGTTTTTCTTAGATTAAAAAGCAACTATTTTGTTAAAAATTCAACGATATTGCTAAAAACTCATGCTTTTTGGATGAAATTCAACTATCTTGCATAGAATTGTATTTTTTGGTTCAAAATGCCTATTTTCTTGTCGACAAGTCAATTGAAATCTTTTTTGGATGAAAATTCAAATATTTTTTGAAATTTAACTGCTACTTTTTCGAAAATTCGCTTTTTGTTTAAAATTCAGATATTCAAGTAAAAAGTCAACTGAAATTGTTTTGGATAAAAATTCAACTATTTTTTAGAAAATTTTTCTTTTTTAATAAAAAATAATTGAATAAAAAAATATAAAATTTGTTTAAGTAAAAAATTGCTTTTTTTAGATAAAAGTGTAACATTTCTGTTCAAAATTCAATAATTTTGTTTAAATGTCATCCTTTTTGGCAGAAAATTCAAATATATTGTATATAATTATACTTTTTGTTTGAAATTTCTCATTTCTAGTTAAAAATTAAACTGAAGTCTTTCATGTATAAAAACTTTAACTATTTCTTTTTAATTACTTTTTTGATTTAAAAATCTTTTTTAAGATAGAAATTCCATCTTTCCTAAATGAGAATGCAATTGCTTGTTTGAAAATTTAACAATTTTGTTTAAAGTCATCCTTTTCGAATGAAAAACTCAATTATTTTTCGTAGAAAATTTACATTTTGTATAAAATTAATTTTTTATTGTTAAAAAGTTAACCAAAATCTTTTTTTCTACGAAATTTCGACTGTTTTTTTTTTAATCAGACAAAAATGCAACTTTTTTGTTAAAAATTCAACTACTTTTTAAAAATATTTCTGTTTAATTTAAAAATCCCTCTATTTTAGTAGAAATTTTTTCTTTTCTTTTTTAAATGTAACATTATGGTTAAAAATTATTCTTCTTTACTGGAGTATTCAAATATTTTGTTTGAAAGATTTAATTGAACCATTTTTCAGGAAATATTTTTCTAAAGATTTATATATTCTTAGTTAAAGATTCATTTCTGTGCTAGAATGTTTATCTATGACATTTAAAATTATTGTTTTTTTTTTAAATTGAATACACAACTACTTGGGTAAAAGCTAAATTTCTGCGTTAAAATTTTATGTTGCAAGTTAAGTAATGATTTTTTTAAATCTTCTATTTTAAAGTCTAAATGATATATGGAAATACCCTGTTTCAAAGTGAAATTTTCGGGTGGAAAATATTTTTAAAAGAAAGTATGGTTCATATTCAATTCTTCGGAATAAAAATTTAATGATTTTTTAAAAACTGATCATTATCAAAAATTCATAAAGTTCTTGTCTAGAATATTATATTTCTGGGTTGATCATATATAACTCTCTTCTAAAAAAATCGTCTTTTGGACGTGAAGATCCAACCATTCGTTATACAAACTTAAACTGTATGTGGTTGAATTTAGTATATTTAAATAAATTTATCAGTTTGTTAAAAATTCAACTATTTGGTGGATATGTTTCGTTTTTTATTGCAGACGATTATCAAATAAAAACGCAGAAAAATTGTAAATAAAAAGGGGAAGGGGATGTGCTTGTTTTTATCTCGTCACCCTGGGGTGTTCAAGCTTCGTGTGATGATTGATGATCTGTGACGAAGAAGCACAGGCGGAATATATATAATATATTACAATATAATATAAAATATAATGTATTCACAGTGAAAGTAATTATCTATGATTTTCATTTATTAATTAATTTATATTTATATTTATACAATTATTTTTTATAAATTTATATTTATATATTTATTTATGCATATTATTTTCATATGTATAATTTCTCAGCCCGGGAGGATAGGGGCTTAATAAGTATTTAAAACAAGGGTTAAACGGCCCCTTGAAAATAATATTATTCCAAGCATCTATGCGAAACATTTTTCGATAACATAATTTTCAATGGCATGTCTATCGATTTGAAAAGGCAGTACTGTATAGAACCTCTAGGAGTGCATTTATGAGGATTTAGGGCTTCAGATGTACGATGTACGATATTTCAATGCGAAGATAGGCGAAGGTTCGATATGTAACGTGAATTAATAAAGTCGCCATCATCCACATATCGAGGGTTGTCCATTGGAGGGACACAGCAAAGACTTAATATACCTCACATTACACATGTATTTATGTTATATGCATGCATAAATATATGTCAATATAGAAATCTATATATGTATTGCATATATATATATATATATATATGCGTGAATGATGAGGCGGCGGAGCCCTAGGGTACACAGGGGGCCATCCCCCCCCCCACCCAGAAATCGACCAAGGATGGGCAAAGTATTGACTTAGCCCCCTCTGAAAGCGAATAATTAAAATCATCGGTTTCATTCAATTTTTCCAAAAATTTATCTGAAATCTTTCTGAAATAATGAAAGTATTTGTGTAATCTTTTTAATCTATCCAAAATCTTTGCGAAAGATTTGACATGTTTGTAAAATCCTTGAAATCTTGGGGAAATTACTGTAATCTCTAGGAAATAGTTTTAAATGTTTGAAATATTTTTGAAATGTTTGATAATATTTGTGAAATATTTGCATAATAATCGAAAACTTTGTAACATTTTTAAAATCTTTGGGGAATCATTAAAATCTGAGTAAATTCTTTCTGAAAAGTTTGGAAAACTTTATTGCGAAATATTTAACATATTTTTGAAATATCTCAAATTATCAAAAAAATCATTGAAATCTTTTTGCACTCTGAAATCTATCTGAAATTTTTGACTTAATATTTAAAAAATATTTGATAATATGTGTGAAATTATTAAAATCTTTAGGAAATCATTGCAGACCTTTTGAAATCTTTTAAGTTAAACCCTTCCGCAATCTTTGCCAAAAATAATTTAAATATTTGGGAAATCTTTTAAATATTTGTGAAACCTTTGGGAAATCATTAAAGTCTGTTTTGAATCTTTTAGCCTAAGTATATTCGCAATCCTTACCAAATAATTCAAACCATTGGGAAATCATTAAAAACTTTGTGAAATCCTTGTGAAATCTTTGTAAAATCTTATTGAAATCATTGTAATTTTTGTGAAATTTTTGTATAAACTTTGTAAAATATATGGGAAATCATTAAAATGCTTGTGAAATCTTTAGAAATATTTTCAAACCTGGTGAAATTTTTCAAATCTTTAAATTCTTTCTGAAATTTTTGGAAAGTTTTGCGAAATATTTGATAATATTTCTGAAATTATTGAAATCTTTAGGAAAACATAGGAATTTTTGTTAAATCTTTGGGAAATCATTAAAATCTTTGTAACATTTTAGGAAAATCATTGAAATTTTAGTGAAATCTGTGGAAAATTATTGAAATCTTGTGAACTTTTTGGGCAATAATTAAAATCTTTCTGAAATGTTTGAAAAAGAATGGAAGTATTTCAGAAAACGTTTTAATTTATTCGAACTCTTTGCGAAATAGTCGACATTTACATTCAATATTTGAAATCTTAGATACATTATTGTAATCTTTGGGAAATAGTTGGAAATATTACCAAAATATTTTAAATACTTTTGAAATATTTGATAATATTTTTGAAATCTTTGGGAAATCAATGAAGTCTTTGTGCATTCTTTCTCATATCTTTGTAAACCTTTACAAAATATTTAAAATACTTTTGAAATATTTCGTAATATTTGTTAAATTGTTTTTAAAAATTAGGGAAATCAGAGAAGTTCTTGTAAAATCTTTTAAATTTATTTGAAATCTTTAAAATCTTTATGAAATATTGGGGAAATCATTGAAATCTTTGTGCAACCTTTGAAATACATCTGAAATCTTTAAAAAATACTTTTAAACGTTTTGAAATTTTGTGAAAATCATTAAAATCTTTGTAAAGTCTTTCTCCAAATTTTGGAAAGCTTTGCGAAATATTTAAAACACTTTCAAAATATCTAATAATTTTGTGGAAATGGTTGAAATATTAGTGAAATTATTGAAATCTTTGGGAAATCATTGCAGTCTTTGTTACATTTTTAAAAATTTTAATGATTATAATCTTTATAATAGATTAAGGAACCCATTAAAACCTTTTTGAAATCTAGAGGAAAATATTGAAATGTTTGTGAAGTCTTTGGGAAATCATTGAAATCTTTGTGCAATAAATAAAGTATTTGTCAAATTTTTAAAAACTATCTGAAATCTTTGCGGAATCATTTTGAATTTTTGGAATCTTTGCGTGATATTTAAAATATTTGGCAATCTTTGTGAAATTCGTTAAATCTTGGGAAATCTTGAAGTCACATAAATTTTTGTGAAATCTTTGGAAAATA
>JAAAKG020061819.1:0-41815 GCA_010014905.2 Druon quercuslanigerum | reverse complement strand
TTAAACTGTTTTGTTGAAAATTCGATATTTTTTTCATTTAAAAAAATTCGTCTTTGGTAGAAAATAATTCATTTTTTTGCCTTGAAAGGTATTTATTTGTGTCGAGAATTGAACTGCTTTGTTGAAAATTTACCTTTTTGGACAGAAAATTCTTCTCTTTTGGTTCGAAATTTAATTATTTTCTTAGAATGTCATATTTTTTGATCAAAAATTAAACTGTTTTGTTAAAAATTTATCTTTTTTTTATACAAAATTCACATTTATTGTTTGAAAGTTAGTTCTTTTTTATTTAAAAATCTCCTATTATATTCTTGGTTCAGAATTCATTTCATGGTTGTAAAAATTTTGTAGATAAATGTTTTTTCTTTTTAATTTAACAGGCAATTATTATATTGTTGGTAAAAAGTTTAATTCTTTTGTTGAAAAATTATTTTTTTGTCCAAAAGTCATCATTTTTGGTCAAAAATTCAACTGTTTTGTTGACAATTCATTTTTTTCGTATAGAAAATTCGTCTTCTTTTGGTTGAAAGTTATTTATTTTCAATATAAAAATCTACTATACATTTGTTAATTATAACTCATATCTTCTAGTTCAAAAATTAATTATTTTGTTGAAAATTTATCTATTTTCTTTATAGGTTGTCTTTTTTGGTCGAAAATTCAATTGTTTTTTTTTGTAATTCGTCTTTTTTGACAGAAAATTAATCTTTCATTGACATTTTTTTTAAATTAGAAGTAAAACAAAATATTTTCGATTTAAAATTGAAATCTTATTTTGTTGAAAATTCGATTATATTTTTTACATAAACAAATTCGTCCTTGGCAGAAAATAATTCATCTTTTTGCCTTAGAAGGTATTTATTTTTAATTTAAAAGGCAACTATTAAAATTTTTGGTTCAAAATTTATTTATTTCAGTTGGAAATTTAATTATTTTGTTGAAAATTCAATTTTTTGTTGTACATTCCTATTTTTCTATCAAAATCGTAATATTTTTTTGGTTAAAATATTATTCTTGTTAATTAAAGAGTAAAACAATATATTTTTGATTCAAAATTCAATTTTCTTATTGAAAATTAAATTGTATTGTTTAAACTTCAAATATTTTGTTAAAAATGAATTTCTTTCAGTTGAAAATTTAATTATTTTATTGAACATTCCTATATTTCGATTGAAATCGTAATATTTTTTTGGTTAAAATATCATTCTTGTTAATTAAAAAGTAAAACAAAAATGTTTTGGTTCGAAATCCAATGTTTTTGTTGAACATTTAATTATATTGTTCAAAATTAAAATATTTTGTTAAAAATTCATCGTTTTGGTCGAGAATTCGCCGATTTCAAAGGCAACTTTTGTATATTTTGTTAAAATAAATTTCTTTTAGTTAAAAATTTCATTATTTTGTTGAAAAGTCATCTTTTTCGTCATCAATTAGTCTTTGGTAAAAATAATTAATCTTTCTTGCTTGAAAGTTATTTAAAAAAAAAATATTGTGATAGTATGCAGTGAAATATATAATTAATAAAAACTATAAATATATTAATTCTTTTTCTTTTAAAAGACGATTATATTTCTGGCTCAGAATTTATCTCTTTTTGTTGAAAATTCCATTATTTTGTTCGAAAGTATTTTTTGGCCGAAAATCCAACTGTTTTATTGAACACATATTTTTGGGTAGAAAATTCTTTTTTTTTTTTTTAATGTTATTTATTTTTAATATCGAAGTCTACTATTATATTTTTGGTGCATAACTTATATCTTCTGGTTGAAAAATTTATTATTTTGTTAAATATTCCACTTTTTTTTAATTTACCTTCTTGACTATAAAATTCGTATTTTTTGGTTGAAAGTTATTTATTTGCAATATAAAAATCTACTATTAAATTTTTGGTTCGAAATAAATTTCTTATAGTTATAAATTTAATTATTATGTTTAAAATTCAACTAGTTTGTTTACCGTTCATCTTCTTTGATCGAGAATTCAATTATTTTGTTGAACATTCGTATTTTTGTATGGAAAATTCATATTTTTTTTGGTCAACAGTTAATTCTTTTTAGTATTTTTGATTCAATATTTAAATCTTTTTATGATTAAAATTAAATGAACTGGTTTAAAGTTCAACTATTTTCGTAAAAACCCATATTTTTTGGTAGAAAATTCACCTGTTTTTATCTTTTTGGATAAATAAATTCATCTTTTTCTCTCGACAATTATTTTGTTTTTACTTTAAAGGCAACTATTACATTTGTGGTTCAGAGCTCATTTTTGTTATTTGGAAATTTAATTATTTTGTTAAAAATTAATCTATTTTGTTTATAGGATATCTTTTTTGTTCAAGAATGTATACCTTTTTAGCAATCGTATTTTTCGATAGAAAAGTCATCCGTTTTGAGTAAAAAGGAGCATTTTTAAAATTTTAAAGCAAACTATTACTATCACTACTATTTTTTTGGTATTAGATTCAAATCTTTTTTTGTTGAAAATTTAATTATTTTATTGAAAATTCAACTTTAAAGAATCATCTCTTTGAGTCGAGAATTCAACTGCTTTGGTGAAAATTTACCTTTTTGGCTAGAAAATTCTTCTCTTTTGGTTCAAAATTTAATTATTTTGCTAGAATTTCATATTTTTTGGTCAAAAATTAAATTATTTTATTGAAAATTTATCTTTTTTGATACCAAATTCACATTTTTAAAAATCTATTATATTCTTGGTTCAGAATTCATTTCTTGGTTGCAAAAATTTTGTAGGTAAATGTTTGTTCTTTTTAATTTAACAGGCAAGTATTATATTTTGTTTTTGTTAATAATTAATTCTTTTTAATTAAGAAGTAAAAGAAAATATTTTCGATTCAAAATTGAAATCTTTTTTAGTTGAAAATTTTATTATATTGTTGAAAGTTCAAATATTTTGTTAAAATGTCATCTTTTTAGATAGAAAATTCATCTTTTTGGTTGAAAATGATTTATTTTTAATATAAAAGTCTACTATTAACTATTTTGTGTAAAAGGCATTCTTTTGTGGTTGTAAATTTATTCTTTTTAATTTAAATATAAAATACCATATTATTATCTGTTCAATAATTTTCATCTGTTAATTCATCTGCTTTAGTAGAAAAATTAATTATGCTATTGAAAATTAAACTATTTTGTGAAAGTGTCATATTTTTTATAGAAAATTCATCGTTGGTAAAAAATAATTCATCTTTCTTGTAGATGGAAATTTAATTATTTTGTTGTAAAGCCATATTTTCCGGAGAAAATATCAATTTTTTCTGAACATTCTTTTTTTATAGATAATTAATCTTTTCTTGTTGAAAGTTTATTCTTTTTAATTTAAAATTTCACTATTATAATTTTGGTTCAGAATTCATTTCTTTTAATTAAAAATTCAATGATTTTGTTAAAAACTCATGTTTTTTGTAAGAAAATTAAATTTGTTTGTGGAAAATTTGTTTTTTTATTTAAAAAATAATGTTTGGTAGAAAATAATTAATCTTCTTTTCCTTAAAAGTTATTTATAGGTTAAATTTTTTATCGAAAATTCACCTATTTTTTATACATTATTCTTTTTGGATACAAAATTCAGTTCCAAATTTAATTATTTTGTTGAAAAGTCGTCTTTATTGGACGCATATTAAATTGTTTTGTTGAACATTCGAATTTTTGGACAGAAAATTCATTTTTCATAGAAAAGCCATCCTTTTTTGGTAAAAGGAAAAATTCTTTTTAATTCAAAATTAAAACAAAATATTTTTGGTTTAATATTTAAATCTTTTTCGGTGCATTTAATGATTTTGTTGAAAATTGTCGAAAATTCAATTGTTGTGTTGAACATTAATATTTTTCGATAGAAAATTTATCTTTAATAGATAAAACATACTTTTTTGGTAGGAAGAGCATTTTTTTAAATTTTAAAGTAAAACCTATTTTTGTTTTGAAATTCAAATTATTTTTACTGAAAATTTAATTATTTGGCTAAAAATGCAACTTATAAAAAAGTTTTTTTTTTTGTTAAAAATTCAACTGTTTTGTTGTCTTTACGGCTAGAAAATTCATGTTTTTTTTGTTGAAAGTTCCTTTTTTTAATATGAAAGTCCATTAATATATTTTTGCTTCAGAATTCATCACTTTTGGATGAAAACTTAATTATTTTTTTACAAATTCAAATGTTCTATTAAAAATTCATCTGGTTTGGTGAAATTCTTTTTCTTTTTAATTTAAAAGGCAAATATTATATTTTTGGTTCAGAATTCATCTCTTTTGGTAAAAAATTAAACTGTTTTGTTTCTATCGTCTTTTTGGATAGAAAATTCTTACTAATTTTGTTTATTTGTTAATATTTTTTAAATTAATTTTTCTCAATTTGAAAGTCAAATATCATTTTTGGGTTGAAAATGTAATTGTTTTCTTAAAAATTCGTCTCTGGATATAGAATGCATCATTGATAGAAAAGCCATCTATTTTGGTTGAATCTTAATTATTTTTAATTTTAAAGTCTACGATTATATATTCTTGGTTTAGAATTCATCTCTTTTGGTTAAAAATTTTATTATTTTATTGAAAATTTAAGTATCTTGTTAAAAATTGATCCTTTTGGTCGAAAATTAAATATTTGTCTTTTTGCAGAGAAGATTCCAACTGGTAGAAAAGTGATCCTTTTTAGTGAAAAATGATATATTTTAATTTGAAAAGTATACTCTAATATTCTTGGTTTCGAATCAATCTCTTTTGTTTGAAAAATTAATTATTTTATTGAAAATCCAACTATTTGGTTAAAAAGTAATCTTTTTGGTTGAAAATTAAACTTTTTGGTAGAGAGGTCATTTTTGGTTGTTAAAGGTTAATTCTTTTTAATTTAAATATCTACCTTTATATTTTTTGTTCAGTATTGATATTTAAGGGATGAAAACTTAATTATTTTCTTGAACATCGAAGTTTTTTGTTAAATAGTGATGTTTTTTGGTTAAAAATTCAACTGTTTCGTTAAACATTCTTCCTCTTAGATAGAAATTTTATCGTTGGTAGAAAAGTCATCTTTTTTGGTTGAAAGTTAATTCTTTTTTACTTCAAAGTTTACTATAATATTTTTTAATTTAAAATTTAATTATTTTGTTGAAATCTAAAGTATTTTGTTAAAAAGTCATCTTTTTTTTAACGTTCGTCTGTTTATAAAGAAAATTAACATTTGGTAGAAAATTTATATTTTTATTTGAAAAATATTTATTTAAAATTTAAAAATTCATTATATTTTTTGCTTCGAATTAATCTCTGTTGTGGAAAAATTATTATTTTTTAAAATTTAACTGATTGGTAGAAAAACTCATTTTTGTTCTTGAAAGTTAATTCTTTTTAATTCAAAAGTCAAATATCATATTTTTGGTTCAGAGTTCATGTTTTTTGTTTGAAAATTGAATTATTTTTTAGAAAATGAAAATGTTTCGTTGAACATTCCTTCTCTTTTTGTTCAAAGTTTATTGTTTTGAATTTAAAAATCAAATAATATACGTTTGGTTTAGAGCTCCAATCTTTTGGTTAAATAATTAATTATTTGATTGAAAATCCAATCTTTTGGTTGAAAAGTCACCTTTTTTAGAAGATAATTCAACTGTTTTGTTGAATATTCGTCTTTTTGGATAGAAAATTTGTCTTTAGTCGAAGACATCTTTTTTCCTTAAAATTTAATTATTTTTAATTGAAGTCTACTATTATATTTTTATTTTAGATTTCATCTATTCTGATTACAAATTTAATTTTTTTTGAAAACTTAACTACTTGTTTGAAAGTTAAACTATTTTGTGAAAAATTCATTTTTATGTGTTGAGGATGTATCTGTTTGGTAGCAAATTGAACTATTTTATTAAAAATCAACTATTTTGTTGAAAACTCATATTTTTGGGTGAAATATTAATCTACTTTGTAGAAAAATGGCCTTTTTGGGTTGGAAATTCTACAATTTAGGTGAACTTTTTTTCGTGGCTGATAAATATTTCTTAATTGCAAATTGGTGTTTTGGGCACAAAATTAATCTATTTGGTTGAAAATTAATTTTTTTATTGAAGATTTATCTCTTCAGTTGTAAGTTGAACTACTTTGTTAAAAATTAATATTTTATTGAAGATTCGTCTCTTCAGTCAAAAATTCGGCTTTTTGAGTTGAAAATTCATCTCTTTTTGTATAAATGTAATCTTTTTTGATTACAAAGTCAATTGTTTGATTGTAAATTAATTTCTTTTTACAACAGTTGTCTTTTTAGCTTGGAAATTAAATTTTAAACTATTTTGTTGAAAATTAAGTTTCTTATTGGAAATTCATATTTTGGGATTGAAAATTCAACTATTTTCGTTGAAATTTCAACTTTTTTGGTTGAAAATTAATATTCTTGGGTTGGTAATTCAACTAATTTGTATAAAAGTCGTCTTTTCGGATTTATAATTTAAAAATTGCATAAAAACTTGCAATATTTTGTTAAAAATTAAATTTTTCGTTACAAATGCATATCTTTTTGGGTTGAAAATTCAACTATTTTGTAGAAAATTCATTTTTTGGGCCTAAAAATTTGGTTCGATTTATTTCCTGACTGAAAAATCTTTCTTGATTGAAAATCCAACTCTTTGGTTCGTCTCATTTCCTTGAAAATTTATCTTTCTTGTATGAAAATTAAGTTTTTTTGGGTTTAAAAAAAACAAATGTTTTCTAACAAATTCGACATTTTAGCTTGGCCACTCTCTTTTATTAAAAAATTCATCTCTTTTGGGTGAAAAGTCAACTATTTTGTTGAAAATGCAAAAAATGCTGTCTGTTGTACTAAAAATATATTTTTAAATCAAAGTGGAAAAAGATTTTCGTTTTAAAATAAAAATATGAAAATTTAATTAGGATTTCAAACCTGGGATTTTGAAAGAGATATCTTTAATTCTGAATTTGAAATGGCAATTTTCGACAAGAATTATTCTATTTCTGATTGAATAGGGAATTTTATTTAATTGATAATTTGGAGTTGTTTCTGGAAATTTTTCAAAAGAATTATAATTCTAATTTACACCTGGACTGAAAAAACAAGTATTTTTTATTCCAAACAATGAATTTCAGCGAAAAATTATAATTTTGAATTGAAACCGGAAATTTTCCGAAACAATTTTATGTAATTCTGAATAGGATCAAAATTTCAGGGAAAAAAACAGAATTTGAACAAGTAATTTTCAAAAACAATAATTATGATTTTAATTTGGAAAGTAAATTTTCGAAAATAACTATAATTCTGACATGGATCAGGAAATTTGTTATAAAAATTAAAATTTCAACCAAAATTGTTACTAAATTTCAAATTTTCTTTCACATGAATTCAAAAACTGGCGCGAGAATTTAACGCAACGCAACGAACACAACAAAAATTATTTCACAAAAATCGAATTATTTTATCGATTAGTACATATCCCGTGATAAACTCTACTTTTTATGAAATAATAAACAAAAAATACAAATAAGAACATGATTTAATCTAGAAAATAATAATTTTGCAACAAAAAAGGAATCTGAAATACGAACATAACCTACAAAGCTGACTTTATCGCAGTTTCTCGCCCTGCGAGCTGTAAACAGCGTTGACTGACGATGTTGACATGGAAAAATTTGAACAAGTAATTCACTCATTTTGGCACAAAAGTAATGAGTAAGGCTTCAATTTTGGACAAAATTACTAAATATAAACAATTCTTCCCAAAACTCGCACAAGACAGTCACTGGGACTTTTTCGAGCAAATTCCTAACCTTACTTTTTGTCATCGCCGGATTCAAAACTCCGAAAGCTTGCCGTTTTAATTAACAAAACATCACTAAATAGCTCAAAAAGTATTATTGAAGAAACTAGAAACAATCATGGCTGCTATTATAGCCACTTCAGTAAGTATACTATAAATAATAGAATCAACAACAGTCCCTGAATTTCCTTTCTCCAAACTGTTTACGTTCATAAATGACAGATATTTTCTTGTTTTATTCGAAAATTAGAACATAATTATGCTTAATTACACAAATAGTTACCCTTTCTTTAGAAAAAGAACAATGTTTATTTCACAAAAAATTTTTAATGAATTTTACAGAAAATCTTGCATGATTTGAGAACGTTATGTATGATGTACAGAAGTTTCCTTATTATAGGGAGAAAATTCCAGCAAATTTAATATGAATGAGAATTTTTTCCACTTAAAATTCTTTCAACTTGGCAAATTATTTTTTTACCTTGCCCCAATATAACTCTCCGCGTGTGTAATAAGTAATCTGACACCGTATTTTTAATATTTTCTTAACATTAAAAAAAATTTTAAATACTATGATAATTAATAATAGTAGTTGAAAATATTTTTAATTTGCTTAAAAACTTATTTCTCTAACTGAAAATTAAACTTCTTTTGTTAGAAACTATTTATTTTTTATAGAAAATGGATCTTTTTGGTTGAAAATTAATTTCTTTTATTGAAAATTCAGCTACATATTTGAACACAAATTTATTTTCTGTTTTCGGATAAATCATTTTAGTTTTCTTTGGTTAAAAAATGTTTGAAAATACATTTTTTACTCAAACTATTGTCATGCTTTTTTTCTAGAAAAAATTGACCTGTTTCGGTTTAAAATTCACTTCTAATCTAATCTAATTTTTTAAACTGATCATTTAATTTTTTCCTGTTTGGCTGAACCTTAATCTTTTTTACTTAAAAATGGAACTATATATTTGAAAATTTAACTGTTAGGTTGAAAATTCGATTAAAACTTAAAATAATTGGTTACAAATTCATGTCTTGATAAAAATTACTGTTTTACGGTAGAAAATTGATCTTCTGGTTAAGTTTTCATTTCTTTATTTGAAAAATTAGTTTTTTATTGTAAACTCAGCTATTTGGTTAAAATTTTCTGTATTTTGTTGAAATTTTGTCTTTTGTGGTAGAATATTAATCTTTTGATTCAAAATTCATTTCTTTAGTTGAAAGATTAGTTTGTTTTTTTTTAATTTAGTTTTTAACTAGAAATTTAACTACATTTTTTGTCAAAGTTTTTTTTGGTTTTGATAGCCATTCAATCTTTTTCGTAGAGAGTTCATTTGCTTCATTGATAATTGAATTATTTCGTAAAAAATATATTTAATTTGTTTGAAAACTTATTTCTCTAACTGAAAATTAAACTAGTCTGTTTTTTTTTTGAAAAAATATTTTTTTAAATTGAAAATTCATCTATTCTGTTGAAAAGTTATCTTTTTTTGTTTGTAAAAAATAACAGTTTTTGGTTAAAAAGTTAACTTTTAGGTCGCAAATTGCATTAAAAATTAAAATATTTGCTTGAAAATTCATGTATTTTGGCAAGCATTATTTTCGCCCAACACCAGCGATGGAAATGCGACTTTGGAGGCATTTGTTGAGAAAAAAATTTGGTTGAAATATTAACTTTTACACCTTTTATTGAGAATTCATTTTTTTCATCAAAGATTAATCACTTTGGTTGAATATTTAACTACTTTGTTGAAAATTCCCTTTTTCTGGGTTGAAAATTCATTATTTTAACAAAAAATCTAATAATAACATTTCAAATTAATAAATCTTATTTGAAAAATTATTGTAGCTTACTGAAACTTAATTCTTAATTATATTTGTAAACATGCCTCCCTTCGAGATTTTCGAAAGAATTTAGAATTTAGAATTAGATGATTTTAAATTGAAGTGTTTGAAATTGATACATTTTTAAGCAGAAGCTCATCAAACTCAAAAGTTTCAGATAAAAAATTTTATAATTGGACAATTTAACTTTTAATTGAAGAATCTCCAAATTGAATAATTTCAGATTTAAATTTCGAAAATAGGAGACTTTCAAAACGTTAAAAATTGAATATTTTTAAATAATAATTTTGGAAATTGGATAAATTAAAATCCAAAGAAATTGAAATTTTATTATTTATAATTAAAAGTTTTCAGAATTAAATAATTACAAATTGAAAAGTTTTGAATTTGAATAATTTTTAATTCAAACCGATTAAAATTTGACAATCTTAAATTGAATAATTCAAAATTAAAGATTCTGAAATTCTAGAATTTTAAATTACTATTATATAAAAAAGTATGATTTAATATTAAATCCATGTCGAAACTCGAAATTATCATTTATTTCCTGTCTCAACTCATAATTATAAATCATTTAGAAACTTCCCTGACTCCTTATCAAAAAGTATCGTGCAAATTAACATTCTCTACTGAAATTTCCGTTCTCAAACTCAAAATTATACTTCTTTACTAAAATTCTCTGCCCTACATTAAAAATTATATTTCTTTTTTGAAATTCCATCGCCACTTAGGGTTCATTAAATCAAATTCTCAACAGAGAAACAAATTGCAAAATAGATGAATTTTAAAAGAGATATTTAAATTTTCGACTAAACAATATCAGTTTTTTACAAAAACTGGACTAGTTAAACTTTAAGTTTAAAAAATGAATTTTGAAGCAAAAAAACGGATTTTAAACAAAATAATTTAATTCTCATCTCAAAAGATGAATTTTCAAATAAAATGATGAATCTTCATCTTGAATAGTTAAATTTTAAACCAAAAAGATGAATTTTTAACTAAAATTATAAATATTCAACTCGAACACTTGAATTTTCAACAAAAAAGACGAATTTTTAAACAAGAAGATTAATTTTCAAATAAAAAGATTACTTTTCTACTAAAAAATAAATTTTTTCAACGAAATAGTTGAATTTTTAATTAAAAAATAATTATTTTCGACCGAAAATGGAATAATAACATTTTTCAATAGAAGTCGTTTTAAAGCAAATAAAGTAATTAAAACTACTAAAACAAATGAATTTTCAAATCAAAAAGATAAATCTTCAAAAAAAGAGTTGAATTTTCTGGTTAAAAATATTTCAGTTTACTTATTACGAGAAAAATTACAGTGGCACAAAAAAATAAGTTTCTACGAAAAAAATGGAAATTGACATCCAAAAAGACGAACTTTTACCCAAAAAGGATGACTTCCACAAAAATGTTCAATTCTCTAACAAACATTCGTATTTTTATTCAAAAAAGGTTAAATTTATGTTAAAACAGATAAATTTTTATTTAAAAAATGTTAATAGTTCAAATTTCGTTTAAAAATATTTATTTGACTTTTCACTACAAAAATATAAATTTTCTAATAAACAATAAGTTTTTACAAAAAAAAAAAGAAATTTTCAATAAAAAAAGACGAATTTTTTCAACCAAAAAAGATGACTTTTTAAGAAAATAGTTTAACTCTTTATCAAAGATTTACATTTTTATCCAAGAGAGATGGAATTAAACTTTTATCAAGAAAAGATTTCAGTTCATCTTTCAACACGAAAGTATACATTTCAAACAAAAAGTGAAATTTTTACTAAAATAGATGAGTTTTTGAATTAAAAAAAAAAGAACTATTTGCATCCAAAACAGATTTTAGTCCTCTTTTCATTACAAAAATATTAATTTAAACAAAAAGTAAATTTTCAACAAAGCAGAAGAATTTTCAACCGAAAAGTATGACTTTTTAACAAAATTGTTGAATTTTCAACCAAACAATTGCATTTTTATCGAAGAAAGATATAATTTCTGCTAAAGCATTTGCATTGTAAAATCAAAATGACAAACTTCAAAAAAAGCGTTGAATTTTGAAACAAATAGTAGAATTTTTATTCAATAAGATTTAAATTTCTTCTAAAACAGATGAATTTAAAAATAAAATTTAAAAAATATAGTTAAATTTTCACCCAAACAAGAATCCAGTTCACTTTTCAACACCAAAATAAGAATTGTAAACAATAAGTTAAATTTCTGCTAAAAAATCGAATTTTTAACCAAAAAGTATGACCTTTTTACAAGATTTTTAAATTTTCAACCAAACAGTTGCATTTTTGTCCTAAAAAAATCAAAATTCTACTGAAACAGGTAAATTTTTAAATCAAAAAGACAAATTTTCAAAAAAAAAGTAAATTTTTTAGAAAATAGTTGAATTTTGAACAAAACCGTTGCATTTTTATTCAAGAAAGGTGCAATATTTCTATAAAAAAGGTGAACTTTTAAATCAAAAAGACAAGAAACTGAATTGCGATCTTTTTCAATTATATCATTCAGATTAGAATGCGTAATTTCGAAAATCTTTCACTTTAAAAATTTTCCACTTCATATTTTTAAGCGTACATTTGAGTTAAAAGAATTTTAAAGTGCAGTTTTAAAGACTTAAAATTTATTAATTTATTAAGCAAATATCAATTGGTTGTACAAAATGAGTCGGCATCAGTTCACAATTTTATAATTTCCATATTTTAATTGAAAATTCTGAAACAAATGTGCACGCCCTATTGAAACTTTATAAACTATTTTTAATTTTTAAATAACTTCAATTTAATATATTTATAATTAACGGCATTTATTAAATTTCAGTCTAAAATATTCTATCTTTAGACCAAGCAACTTGGAATTTTTTAATGAAGAAAAAGAACAATTACCTAATATTTAGAAATATCTGACTATTAATTTGAAATCAGTAATTATAAATTAAATATTCTAAACTAAAGAAAAAAAAACTAAATTGTGAACGTTACACTTTGTTGTTTCATTAAAAAAAATTCAATTTGTAAGTCAAATTGTTCAATTTTGATGAATAAATAACACTTGAACACCTATTATTCTTAGAAAAAAATCGAGTAAGTTGAAGAGATATTAAGATTTGAAAATATGAAAAATTAATTTAAAATTTGAAATGATTTCAAATGATTTAAGTAAATTTTCTATGCGTAAGAAGAATACCTGTAAGGATAATACTATTGTTTAAGATTGCTAGGAAAATTGGAAATAATTTATTTTGAAAAATTATTTGAAATTCGAATAAAAATTGAAGGATTTTGAATTTGAGGAATTTGAAGGATTTTTAAACTATTTAAAATTAGAATAATTTAAGTTTTTATTTGAACAGGGAATTTTCAATCCTTTACAAATTTATAGTTGGAACTGGAATTTATTTAAAATAATAATAATTCTCACTTGAAACCGGAAATTTTCAGATTTTAACCAATTCCGATCTTTTTTAAATTACTGGAAGTTTTCAAAAACGAATAAAATCCTGAATTGGAACAGGAAATTTTTCCAAGGAATTCTAATCCTGAGTTGAAACAGTCAATTTTCAAATTTTAACCAATTCTGAGTTGAAACTGGTATATATCCAAAAGAATTATAATTTTTCTTGGAACAGGGAATGTTCAAATTTAAATAAATTCCGAGGTGGAACAAGACACTTTTAATAGAATGGATTATAATTCTAAGTTGAAACGGGATAATTTCGAAAAAATTAAAATTATGAATGGGAACAGAGAATTTTGAAAAACATTCTAATTCTTATTTGAAACGGAAAATTTGCTTAAAGTATTAAAATTCCTGATTTAAACAAGGAATTTTTAATTTTTAACCAATTCTGAGTTGGAACTGGAATTTATACAGGAGAATAAGAATTCTCAATAGAAAATTGAATTCCTCAAACAAAATTATTATTCTGTGCTAAAACGAGGTATTTTTGAACAAAAAATTAAATTTGTCATTTGCAGTTCAGTTTTCATTATTTCTAATGGAACAATTTTTAGACTTAATGCAAAAAAATCGGGAAATGGCCGGGAATTTATTTTTTGGATTAAAACAGCCTCCCTGAAAACAGTTTAATTTGCAACTAAAAACAGGGTGGCTGCTGGACCGGTAAACCTGGAAAAGCCGGAATTTTATGAGACCAGGAAAACCGAAAAATGACAGTAAATTTATTTTTTGATCGGGAATTTTACAAAATTTTTAGAGTAAAAATTTTTTCCAACTCTTATTTCAAACGCTTTTTTTCAAATAATTGGTTAAATTGTGATTTTTATCAATTATTATATCATTCAGTTTAGAATGCCTAATTCGATAATTTGTCACTTTCAAAAATGTTCCATTTTAGATTTTTAATTTTTAAGCATATATTTTAATTTAAAGAATTTTAAAGTGCAATCTTAAGGCTTAAAAATTTAAAAATTAGAAGGGTTTATCGAAGTTTTTTGACTAAAAAAAAAACAAAACACTTTTATTTGGTTAACTTTGAATATAAATTAATTCATCATTTTTTAAATTTAATTTTACTTTAAGAATGAGAAAGTGAATATGATTTGATTTTATAAGACAATTCGAAATCAGTTCGCAAGTTTAGAATTTCCAGATTTTAACACAAAAAATTAAACTGTTTCAATTGGAAAGTCTTGTTACTTAAGCAAATGTAAATGTGCGATTGAAACTTTATAAACTATTTTTAATTTTTAAATAACTACAAAATAATATATTTATAATCAAAGGCTTTTATTAGATTTCAAATATTATTTCAGTCTAAAATATTCCACTTTAAACCATTCAATTTGAAATTATTTAACTAAGAAAAACAACAAATACTTAATATTTAGAAATATCTGACTGTTCATTTAAAAGCAGTAATGATAAATTAAATATTCAAAACCAAACAAGAAAACTATACTTCGAATGTTGCAATTTTAATTGTTCTATTTAAACAATCTAATTTGTAAGTCAAGTTCTTGGAGAAATATTTAGAAGTTATGAAAAAATTCAAAATAATTTGAAATTATTTCAAATACTTTTATTTGATTTTATAATTAATTTAGACTTTGCCAGATTTTGAACAACAAATTTAGAAGCTTTTAAGAATTTTGAAAGGCTTCAAAAGAATAAATAGCATTTGGTAGAAAAATTGAAACTGACTTTTTATTTCGAAAAATTAGTTTTGAGAGATTATTTAAAAAGAGTTAGAAATCTTTTTAAAATTATCAAAAATGAATGTGGAATATTTTAAAGAAAATTTTACAATTTGGCAGGATTTAAAATAAATTTTAAGAAAAATTCGAATCATTTTAAAAGATATTTAGAAGTTCTAGAAAAACAAACCAAAATAATTAAAAATTGAAAAAAAATGTCGAACAACATGTAAATGTTTCAAGATTTTGAAATAAAATTTTGAATCATTTTAAGGATTTTTAAATTATTAAAAAAAAAACAACTTTTAATTTAAGAAATGCTCAGTGTATAAAAGAAATGTAATCGTTCAATTTTTAATGTTTCTAGATTAAAATATCATAAAATTATATAATTTGGTACTTTTTTTTAATGCATTGGTTAATTCTTTAATTTCGAGTGGGACCGGGAAATGACCGGGAAATCTCAAAAAATGACATGGAATTTAAAAACAGTTTAGAAGAAAAATCTGCTCAAGTCCGATTTTAACCATTTTTAAAATAATTAGTTGAATTGATATCTTTTTCAATTATGATATCATTCAGTTTACAATGCGTAATTCAAAAATCTTTTACTTTAAAAACTCTTCATTTTAGATTTTTATTTGTAAACTTATATTTTTAATTCAAAGAATTTTAATGTGCAGTCTTGGCGACTTACGCAACTAAAAATTAAAAGCAGTTAAAGCTGAAATTTTTGTATAAAAAACAGTATTATTTTATCAACTGTAAATATAAATAAATGAATAAATCATTTTTCAAATGGATCTCTTTCATTTCAAAAGCCTTAGTCTTAAAAAAATGTAAATGTCCGATTGAAACTCTAACTGTATTTAACTTAAAAAATTACTAAAAAAAATTACTTTAAAAAAAATTTGTAATTTAGAAAAAGAATAAGTATTTAATATGTATCAATATTTCACTGTTTATCTAATACGAGTAAATTGAAATCAAATAATTAAAAATAAACAATTTGAAATTGAATTTTTTTACATAGAAAGCTTTGAATCTCTATAATTTCGAAGAGCTTTTAAATTTTTAACGTTACAATTTTTATTTTTCTATTTAAAACATATTTAATTTATAAGCGAAATTGTTGAATTTTTATGTAGAAATAATAATTGAGCACTTATTATTCGTAGAAAAAATTGGAGTAATTTTAAGATATTTAAAAGTTTTGAACAGATTTAAAATTAATTTAAACTTGAAAACTTCCTGGAAGTATTATGAATTTTTTTTGTTCCTTTGGAGCCTTTCAAAATTAAAAAAAAAATTTTTATTCTAAATTTTTTTTTTAATCTGCAAAAATCTACATTTTGTTTTAATTTAGGTTGTGGGTATTTGCGCCCAAATTTCGGTACGAATATTCGAATTTTATCGGTAAACACACCTCGTTTACATTATTTAATATTATTCTAAGTTCTAAATTAGTTTTGAATCTTTTTAAAAATTCTAAATATCTCTTGAAATCGCTATAATTTTTTATACAAATAATAAGTGTTCAATTTTTATGTATAAATCCAAATTTGAAGGAAATTTCTTTAAATTCGCAGGATTTTCTAGAATTTTCAGACAAAATTTAATTAATATTAAAAGTTATTTAGAAGTTCTGAAAAAATTTCAAACAACTTCTAGATTTCTCAAGATTTTGAAATAAATTTTTAAGTTTTTCAAGGGTGCTTAAACTATTTAAAATGCAAATAATTTAACTTCTACTTTAAGAACATTTAAGTTAAAAAAAATTTAATTACAATTTTTTTAAATGTTTCTAGCCTATAATAATTTAATAATATAGTTTTGAGAATTTTTTAAGTTCATTGACTGATTCTTTAATTTAGAGTATTGAAAATTTAAACGTGGATTTATATTTTTTGAACCTGATCTAAATTTTTGAACTGTATAATTTATAAATGTTAACAATTCTGAATTTTGCAGTTTATCCGCATTTACTTTAAAACCGTTCAAATTTAAAGCTGTTAGTATGTTCCAGTTTATACGTGAAAATAATTCAGCATTTGAATACAAGATTTTTGAATTGAAAAACTTTTAAAGTGCGAACCGGAAAATGATCGGGAATTTTTGTCTACGATTAAAATAAAATTTCGAAGCATTTTAAGGATTTTTAAACTATTAAAAATAAAAATAACTTAACTTTTAATTTGAACAGGGAATTTTTTATCTTTTACAAATTTATAATTGGATCTGGAATTTATCAAAAATAATAATAATTCCGACCTTGAACCGGGAATTTTACAAAAATTTCTAATTCTTAGTTGAAACAGAAAATTTTCAAATAGTATTAAAATTCCGGATTTTAACAAGGAATTTTTTATTTGTAGTTAATTCTGACTTGGAACTTAAATTTATCCAGGAGAATAACAATTCTCAATGGGAAATTGAATTTTTGCAACAAAATTATTGCTCTGTGTTGAAACGAGGTATTTTCGAAAAATTTAAATTTTGAATTGGAAAAGGGAATTGTACACAAAAAAAAATATAATTCTTACAATTAGTTGAAATGGAGAATTTTCGAAAAGAATTAAAATCCTGGATTTAAACAGTTTTAACCAATTCTTAAGTAAAATTATCACTTAAAATGGTCTAATATTAAACATTTTTAAATTCATTGATTGATTTTTCAATTTAGAGCATTAAAACTGATAACGTGGATTTTTATTTTTGGAACTGAATCTCAATCTTTGAACTCTACAATTCATAAAAGTTTAAAATTTGTAATTTGGCAGTTTGACTGCATTTAATTTAAAATTGTTCAGTTTGAAAAGTGTTAGTAGCTTCCATTTCAAATACGTAATTAAATGTTTTTTATTAAATTAAAAATATTGTTCCAGTCTAAATATTCAATTTTTAATCCCTTTAATTTGAAATTTTTTAATTAAGAAAAAGAATAATTATTTAATATTAACCAATATTTGACTTGTAATTTAAGACGAGTGAATTGAAGCCAAATATTTAAAAGTAAACAATTTGAAACTAAATTTTTTGACATAGAAAGCTTTCAATTGCTAAAATTTCGAAAAGTTTTTAAACTTTTAACGTTACTTTTTTTATTGTTCTATATACAAAAAATTTTAATTTGTAAGCCGAATTATTGAATTTTGATATATAAATAATAATGAAACGCGTATTATTTGTAGAAAAAAAGTGAGTAAATTGAAGTGATATTTAGAAGTTTTGAAAAGATTTAATATTAATTTAACAATTAAACTGATATCAAGTAATTTAAACGAAGTTTGTGAATTTTTTTTTCAAAACTACTAAACCTATTTTTAAATGAATAGAATTTTTCCTGCAATTTTTAGAAAATCCTCCGAATTAAAAAAAATCTCTTAAAATATTCTAAAATGTTCTGTTAAAATAATTTTTCAACATGAAAATTCATTTTCAATTTTGCTAGGAATATTTAAAAAAATGTTTTTATTCTTTTTAAGCATTTCACAATTCTTAAAAAGCATGTAATTTTTTGTTTGAAATCTGAGAAAATCTAAATTTTGTTTTAAATTAGGTTGTGGGTATTTGCACCAAAATTTCGGTACGAATAGCCGAATTTTGTCGGTAAACGCACTTCTTTTAAATTATTTTAATCATTTCAAATTCTAAATTAATTTTGAATTCTTTTTTCTAAATATCTCTTAAAATTAATCTAATTTGTTCTAAAATTAATAAGTGTTTAATTTTTATTGATAAATCAGAATTTTAAGGAATTTTTTTTAATTCGCAGCATTTCCTAAAAATTATAGGACAAATTCAGTTAATTTTAAAAGTTATTTAGAAGTTCTGAAAAATTTTTTAAACAATTTTAAATTTGAAAAAATTAAAAATAACTTCTATATTTCTCAAGATTTTGAAAGCTTTTCAAGGATGCTTAAGCTATTTAAAATGAAAATAACTTGACTACTAATTCAAGAAATTTTACGTTAAGAAAATTTAAATTTTTAATTTTTATAGCCTAAAATAACTTAATAATATAATTTTGAAAATGTTTAAAGTTCATTGATTCATTCTTTAATTTACAGTATTGAAAATGTTAACGTGGATTTAAATTTTCGGAACTTAATCTAAATTTTTTAAATCTATCATTCAGGAATGTTCAAAATTCTGAATTTTGCAGTTTGAATTCATTAAACTTGAAGCTATTATTATTTAGGAATTGAAAAACTCATAAACTTCAATTTTACAATCCAAGAGTTCCACTTTGAATACTTTAATTTGTTCTTTATTTTTTATTACTTGTACTTTTACTGTTTAGAATAGAGTTTCATTTTTTAAACTTTATTGATCGGGAAGAATGTTTGCGAACATTTTAATTTGATCAACTGTGAATATAAATTAATTAATCATTTTCAACTTTAAATTGCACTCTAAGATTTTAAAAATAAAGAATAATTGGTAGTACACAATTATTGGGCATCAGTTCACAATTTCAGAATTTCCAGATTTTAACGTTAAAAATTAAACTGTTACTTACACAAATGTAAACGTTTTACAGAAACTTAGTAAAATTATTTTTAATTTTAAAATGACTTGAAAATAATATATTTATAATTAAAGGCTTTTATTAAATTACAGTCTAAAATATTTAATTTTTAAACCATGCGATTGGAAAACTTTCAATGAAGAAAAAGAAAAATTACTTAATATTTAGAAAAATCTGACAGTTCATTTAAAAGCAGTAATTCTAAATTAAATATACTCTTTAAAAAAATTCGATTAAGTTCCGGCTATTCGTATAAAAATTTCGGTGCAAATAGCCCACGGTCTAATTTAAAACAAAATGTAGATTTTGGCAGAATTCGAACACATAATTTAGAAGCTTTTTAAGAATTTTAACAGGCTTCAAAATAATAATAGAATTTTTTAAGTTGGCTAGTAACATTGAAAATGATTTTTCATTTGGAAACACTATTCGAAATTCGAATAATTTTTAAAGATATTTAGAAGTTTGAAAAAATTGAAACATGTAGATGTTTCAAGATCTTAAAATAAAATTTCGAAGCATTTTAAGGATTTTTAAACTATTCAAAATAAAAATAATTTAACTTTTAATGTGAACAGGGAATTTCTTATCTTTTACAAATTTATAATTGTAACTGGAATTTATCAAAAATAATAATAATTCCGGATTTTAACAAGGACTTTTTCATTTTTAATTAATTCTGAGTTAGAACTTAAATTTATCCAGGAGCATAACAATTCTCAATGGGAAATTGAATTTTTCCAACAAAATTATTGCTCTGCGTTGAAACGAGGTATTTTCGAAAAATTTAAATTTTGAATTGGAAAAGGGAATTTTACACACACAACAAATATAATTCTTACAATGAGTTGAAATGGAGAATTTTCGAAAAGAATTAAAATTCTGGATTGGAACAGGGAATTTTTTGAAAAGAATTAAAATTCCGGAATTTAAACAGTTTTAACCAATTCTTAAGTAAAATTATAAATTAAAATGGTCTCATTTTAAATATTTTTAAATTCATTAATTGATTTTTCAATTAAGAGCATTGAAAATGATAACGCGGATTTATATTTTTGGAACTGAATTTCAATCTTTGAACTCTGCAATTTATAAAAGTTTAAAATTTGTAATTTGGCAGTTTGACTGTATTTAATTTAAAATTGTTTAAGTTGAAAAGTGTTAGTAGCTTCCATTTCATATACGTGTAAATTATTGAGCATTTGAATACAACATTTTTGAATTAAAAATCTTTTAAACTTCAGTTTTAAAAGTTTAAAATTCAAGAGTACCACTTTGAGTGCTTTAATTTGCAGCTCAATTATTATTACTTCAAATGGAGGAATTTTTAGCTTTAGAGTTTGAATATTTTTATTTCATTGACCTACCGTAGCAAATTTTAACAAAATGCATCCCCCTCCCTCTGGAGATTTTTCGTAGCGAATACCATCTACAACATCTGATTATGAACGATTTTTTTTACAGTCTGACAACTTGAGTCAAAATACACTCACCACCACCACAAAAGCAACATGCGACCCTGTGAGACTGACGTTCCAGAATCCCTTTTTCTCACCCGCCTATTATGCCCTCGCGAACCGGAAGGACATTTGGCACAAGTTTATCCTCTTCCACTCAGGATTGTCCCAGAAAAAAGACATGCTCGACGCTATAATTTTAGCTTCCGCGCCCGAGGTTCTCATTCCCACCTTTTACCAAGAAGAATCAAACACAAAAGCCTGTTTCCTGGCAAGATGTGGTGCACAAGTAATCGACAGTCTTATGAAATACAGCCTCCAGGTGCCCCTCGTCAATGGAGAATACGTCCGGATGGACATAGTTCTAGGATATCAGACATCGAACGAACTTCAATTAAATCCGCAGAACGTGATTTGCCGAATCGCTCAGCAGAGATACGAGCCGATCAGAAAAAGCCTCAACCTGGACGACTTCCAAAACGACAAACGCCTCGGTCCCGTCTACTGCTCCATATCAACCCCAAAATGTTTAAATCTCGCTCTGCGTTGCGCGAGGAGTGCAATTTTAAGCAACACACGAGAAATGAAACTACCGGTTCGTGAGCTCAGCATGAGGTCAAACGAATTCGTCGTTTTCATCCCTCACGAGAAATTCTTCAACTTCCACCTGACGAAGATCGACTTCAGGGACAACAAGCTCACGGATTTCCGACAATTGGCTTACTTTTCCGAATTTAACATCATGGAACTCTGGGTGGACGGAAATCCACTTTGCCAGAAGTTCACTCGACCCGATGATTATGTGAGAGCGGCGAAGGCCGTTTTTCCACACCTGCAGGTCCTCGACGGGGTCATGATTGGTGTGGAGAAGAAATTTGTACCCACGATACAGAGACATTATCTCGGGGATGGTTCGAAGCTGCCTCTTGTCAAGCAATTTGTCGTGCATTATTTTAATTTGTACGATCAAGCCAACCGATCTGTTTTAAATGGATTGTACGACACGGGAGCGATGTTCTCGATGACGCTCGGACCAATCACGAACTTTTCACACATGCAGTTGTTGAAATCCTTCGCGACGAATCGAAATTTACTGAAATTCGTCGATTATGCGAAATGTCACGAGTTTTTGTTGCACGGCCCGGAAGACATTCTTAATGCACTGGTGCGGCAACCAAAGACGGTTCACAATCCGAACAATTTTCAAATTGACTTGCTCTACCAGTCGCACAATTGCTTCTCGATAGCGATTCAAGGATACTTTTCCTTCCGGGACTATCCTTTTCCGCCGCTGGCTTTCACGAGGACATTTATTATCATTGCGAAGGAGGACAATGAGTATTGCATTTGCAACGATCAGTACCACATTGAGAGTGTCCCACCGGATGCTAAAATTTTGCAGGCGAATGAAAATCGAGGTTTGGAACTGAGACCCCCTCCGAGATACTCGCCGATTCCTTTGAGTAATGTCGAGAGGGAACAACTTTTGAGATTTCTCCACGAGTTGACGGGGATGAATAGAGAATATTGTGTGAAGAGTTTGGAGAAGGCCAATTGGGACGTAAGGACTGCTATTAAGAATTTTATGCAAGCTTACACGATCAACGAAGTGCCATTGGAGGCCTTCAAATAGTTTAAATTATTTATCTAGGATCGAGTTTTGCATAAAATGTGGTATTAGGTTTGCTTTGCATAAAATCTAGTTTTAATAATTATTAGAAATGAATTATTTCGATCAAGACACACAATAAATTCTCATGAAATTGTGGGAATGACGATATTTTTTTGTATCAAACTAGAGCAATGTTTTAATAATGCAAAATGCATGACACCATGTACAAATCTAATGATGTAATAAAAATTACTTTTTCGAAGTAAATTTGAATTTTATTTTGCCCATTTTTGCGCCCTTTTAGGGAAAGAGAGAAATAAGTTCTTTAAAATAAGATCAATAAACTTCTAATAAAATATATGAATTTTTAAACAAATAGTAGAATTATCGGTTGATTTTCAACTTTTTAAAAGAAAACAGTTTCCAAGCAGTTTCATTTTGAACATGAAAAAGGGATTTTTCACACAAACTGTTAAATTTTCAATCAAGAAAGATTATTTTTCATAAAACAGCGGAATTTTAAACCTTAAAATATGACTTTTTCAACAAAATAGATTAATTTTTAACTATTTAAAAAACTTTTCAAAAATATAGTTGAATCATCAACCAAAACAGAATAATTTCCAACCAAACAGTTCTATTTTTATCCAATAAAGTGGAATTTTTAACAAAATAGTTTATTTTCTATTTATTTAAAACCATTTTAAACAAATATTTAAATTCAATATTAAAACAGAACAATTTCCAACCAAGCAATTGCGTTTTTAACCAAAAAAGATGAATTTTCGAAAAAATTGTTCAATTGAAAAAATTTTTTAATTATTTTCAAAAAATGGGTGAATCGTTGACCGAAATAAATTAATTTTTTAAATAAACAGTTGCACTTTTAACTGAAAAACATAAATTTTCAAAGAAATTGTTAAGTTTTCAAACAAAAAATAATATTTTTCATTAAACAGTTCAATTTTGCACCTTAAATCATGACTTTTTCAAGAAAATAGATAAATTTTTAACTATTTAAAAAACTTTTCAAAAATTTAGTTGAATCCTCAACCAAAACAGAACAATTTCCAACCAAACAGTTGTGTTTTTATCCAATAAAGTGGAATTTTCAACAAAATAGTTTAATTTCCATGGATTAAAAACCATTTACAAAAATATTTAAATTCGATATTAAAACAGAACAATTTCCAACCAAGCAGCTGCGTATTTAATAAAAGAAAGACGAATTTTCGACAAAATAAATAAATTTAAAAAATTTTTAAATTATTTTCTAAAAATAGGTGAATCATTGACAGAAAGAAATTAATTTCCAAATAAACAGTTGCCTTTTTAACTGAAAAAGATAAATTTTTAAAGAAATTGTTGAATTTTCAAACGAAAAATAATTTTTTCATAAAACAGTTCAATTTTGTACCTTAAAATATAACTTTTTCAACAAAATACATAAATTTTTAACTATTTAAAAAACTTCAAAAATATAGTTGAATCCTCAACCAAAACAGAACAATTTCCAACCAAACAGTTGTATTTTTATCCAATAAAGTGGAATTTTCAACAAAATAGTTTAATTTCCATTGATTTCAAACCATAAAAAAAATATTTAAATTTAATATTAAAACAGAACAATTTCCAACCAAGCAGCTGCGTTTTTAATAAGAAAAAGATGATTTTCGACAAAATAGTTGAATTTAAAACATTTTTTTATTATTTTCAAAAAATAGGTGAATCATTGACATAAAGAAATTAATTTCCAAATAAATAGCTGCACTTTTAACTGAAAACATAAATTTTCAAAGAAATTGTTAAGTTTTCAAACAAAAAATAATTTTTTCATAAAACAATTCAATTTTGCACCTTAAAATATTATTTTTTCAACAAAATAGTTTAATTTTCAAGTAATTAAAAAACTTTTCAAAAATATAGTTAAATCCTCAACCAAAACAGAACAATTTCCTACCAAACAGTTGTATTTTTACCCAATAAAGTGGAATTTTCAACAAAATAGTTTAATTTCCATGGATTAAAAACCATTTTAAAAAATATTTAAATTCGATATCAAAACAGAACAATTTCCAACCAAGCAGCTGCGTTTTTAATCAAAAAAGATGATTTTCGACAAAATAGTTGAATTTAAAACATTTTTTAATTATTTTCAAAAAATAGGTGAATCATTTAACTGAAAAAGATAAATTTTTAAAGAAATTGTTAACTTTTCAAACGAAAAATAATTTTTTCATAAAACAGTTCAAATTTGCACCTTAAAATATGACTTTTTCAACAAAATAGTTTAATTTTCAACAGTTGCATTTTTTGCAGAAAAAGATAAAATTTCAACAAAGAAATATTTTTCAGTCAAGAAAGAAAAAATGTGTACGAATTGTTGAATTTTTTATCCAAAGGGATGAATTTTTGGCAAAACAGTTGAACTTCGAATCTTAAAACATGGCTTCAATAAAATAGTTGAATTTTCAACTGTTTAAAAAAAAAAGAGTTAATCCTCAACCAAAAAAGATAAATTTTCAACGAATAAGTGGTATTTTCAACAGAAAAAGATAAATTTTTAGATCAAGAACACGAATTTTGAACCAAAAGCGATTTTTTAATCAAGAGAGAGAGAGAAAAATTTAACCAAATTGTGGAATTTTGAAGCCCAAAATACGAATTTTGTACAAAGCTCTTGAATTTTAAACCTTAAAATATAAATTTTCAACTAAATAGTTAACTTTTTAACCAAATAGTTGAATTTTGAACTATTTAAAACTATTGTTAAAAAAACAGTTAAATCCTTATCAAAAACAGATTAATTTTTAAACAAACATTTGCATTTTTAACTAAAACAAAAAAAATCCAAATCAAGAAAACGAATTTTGAACCAAAAACAATTTTTCATTTAAGAAAGAAAAAAAAATTAACCAAATTGTTGAATTTTTAAGCCAAAAAGACGATTTTTTACAACAGTTGAGTTTTAAACCTTTAAATATGACTTTTTTTACGAAACAGTTGAATTTGTAAACAAATAGTTTAATTTTCTACTATTTCAAACTATTTTCAAAAAAATAGTTGAAGCCTTAAACAAAATAGAATAATTTTTAGCCAAACAGTTACATTTACACGATCAACGAAATGTCATTTGAGGCCTTCACATATAGTTTAAATTATTTATCGAGGATCGAGTTTTGCATAAAATCTAGTTTTAATAATTATTAGAAACGAATTATTTCAATTATACCACACAATAAATATTTATGAAATTGTGGGAAAGAAGATATATTTTTTTTGTATCAAACTAGAGCAATGTTTTATTAATGCAAAATGCATGACACCATGTACAAATCTAATCATTTTGATGTAATAAAAATTACTTTTTCAAAACAAATTTTAATTTTCTTTTTCCAATTTTTGCGCCCCTTCAGAAAAATAGAGAAATAATATAAATTATTTAAAATAAGAATTTTTTACGAAAATAGATTTTTTTCAAACCAAGAAAGATGGGTTTTCAACAAAGAAAGATTTTTTAATCAAGGAAGAAAAAAATTCAAAGAAATTGTTGAATTTTTAAGCGAAAAGGGCGAAATTCTTATGAAACAGTTAAATTTAGAATATTGAAATATGACTTTAACAAAGCAGTTGAATTTTCAACTATTTAAAACTTTCTTTTAAAAAATAGTATAATCCACAAACAAAACAAATTAATTCTCAACTAAATAATTGTACTTTTAATCAAAAAAGATAACATTTCTACCAAAAGAAATAAATTTTCAAACCAAGAAAGCTTGTTTGAAAGAAAAAAAAAAGAAAAAAAAACAAATTGTTGAATTTTCAAGCCAAAGGACTAATTTGTTATAAAACAATGGAATTTAGAATTCCAAAATACGGTTTTTCAACTACTTAAAATGATTTTCAAAAAAATAATTGAATCCTCTGGCAAAACAGATTAATTTACAACCAAGAGGTGCATTTGGAAACCATAACATATGAATTTGTAAATAAAAAAAAAAATTATTTTTAACGAAAAACGATTTTTTAATCAAGAAAGAAAAAATAATTCAACCAAATTGTTAAATTTTCAAGCAAAAAAAAAAAATTTGCAAAATAGTTGAATTTTGAATCTTAAAATATGACTTTAAGAAAATAGTTTAATTTATAACTATTTAAAACCATTTTTAAGAAAAGAGTTACATTTTCAACAAGAACAGAATATTTTCCAGTCAAACAGTTGCACTGCTAACCAAAAGAGATGAATTTTCAACAAAATAGTGGAATTTTTCACCATAAAATATCAATTTTTAAACAAGAAAGATTTTTCAATCAAGGAAAAGAACAATTTTAAACAAATTGTTAAATTTTCATGCCGAAAGGACGAATTTTTAACAAAACAGTTGAATTTCTAATCTTAAAATGATTTCAACAGAATAAATTATTTTTTAATTATTTAAAATCTATGTTCAAAAGAATAGTTGAATCCATACCAAAAAAGATTAATTTCCAACCAAACAGTTGCAATTTTAACCGAAGAAGGTGAATTTTCAAACAAATTATTGAATTTTCAAGCCAAAAAGATGATTTTTACAAAACAGTTAAACTTGGAATCCTAAACTATGAATTTTCAACAAAATAGTTGAATTTTTAACTAAACTGATGAATTTTCAATTATTTTAAACTATTTAAAAAAGTGGAATCCTCAAACAAAACAGATTATTTTTCAATCAAAAAATTGCATATTTAGACCTAAAAATTAAATTTCTAAAAAGAGAGGTAGAACAGTTAAATTTCGAATTTTAAAATATGAATTTTCAAAACAGTTTAATTTTTAACTATTTAAAACTATTTTCAAGAAAATAATTGAATCCGCAAACAAAACAGATACATTTTCAATACAACAGTTGCATGTTTAACAACACAAAATTTTAAATTTCTAACAAATGAGATAATTTTTGAAACTAAGAAGACAGAATTTTCAAACCACAAAAATGTTTGCAATCAATAAAGAAAGTTTCAACCCATTTGTTAAATCTTCATGCCAAAAAACACGAATTCTTAACGTAACAGTTAAACTTGAAACAACTTTAAACTATTTTCGAACAAAAAGTAAACTCCCCCAAAAAAATGGATTAATTTTCAAAAAAAATAATTGCATTTTTAGCTAAAAAAGATGAATTTTCAAATCAAAATAACGAGTTTTAAACCAAGAACGAATTTTCAATCAAGAGAAAAAAAAATCAACCAAATTGTTGAATTCTCAAGCCAAAACGATGATTTTTTTACAAAACAGTTGAAATTTGAACCCTAAAATACGACTGTTCAACAAAGTAGTTGAATTTTTAACCATTTTCAAAAAAACAGTTGAATCTTCAACCAAAACGAAAGATAAATTTTCAAATAAATTCTTAACTTTTCACCCACACAAATTAACTTTTATAAAACAGTGGAATTTTAAACCTTAACATATGACTTTTCCAACAAAATAGTTAAATTTTTCATCAAATATTAGAATTTTCAACTATATATAACTATTTTCAACAAAATAGTTGAATCCTTAACCAAAACAGATTAACTTCGAACCAACCACTTGTATTTTTACCAGAAAAAAATAAATGATCAACAATAGAAGATTTTTAAATCAAGAAAGAAAATTGTTTTAAACAAATTGTTGGATTTTCAAGCTAAAGGACGAATTTGTTGCAAAACACTTTAATTTCGAATCTTAAAACATAACTTAAAGAAAATAGTTTAATTTTGAACCTTAAAATATGGCTGTTCAACAAAATATTTGAATTAACGAAATGGTCGAAATTTTAATTATTTTCAAAGAAATAGTTGAATCCTCAAACGCGCGGCCCGCAAGTTTGAACGCGCCAATGGCACGCGACTGTTGGTCCTCGCGCTTCGCGCTCGATAATGTGTTTATCTTGCGCTTCGCGCTCCATACTGTATTTACCTCGCGCTACGCGCTCGGTCGTTGTATATTCCCGACACTGGTTTACAGACTTTTTAAAACTAAAGGTGATTGTGAATTCTCTTTTGTTAAAGCTCCTTCGGCTTTAACGTACACATTCTCATCAAGTATCTCGTGCTTCACACTCGAATTTGTCCCTGATATTGTATATTATTTCCATAAATGTATATTATTAAAATTTATAATATGCATTGGCATTAAAACACACGCAGTTTCATTTTCACGTTTAAAAAAAACACACATTCTTAAAAAAACTGTTGTTATTAAACATTTTGCTGCAACTTCTGCCGTTGAATCCTCAACCAAAACAGAAAAATTTCCAAGCTAACATATTCATTTTTAACATAAAAAAAGGATTTTTCAAACAAATTGTTAAATTCCCGAACAAAAAAGCTCATTTTTCAAAAAAATAATTAAATCCTGAACCAAAACATAACGATTTCCAACTAAACAGATGCAGTTTGAACCAATAAAGTTTAATTTTTAACAAAATAGTTTAATTTTCAACTATTTAAAACCATTTAAACAAAATAAATGAATTCTCCATTAAAATAAAACAATTTCCAACCAACAGTGGCATTTTTAACACACAAAAATGAATTTTCAAGAAAATATTTAAATTTTTAACTTTTTTAAACTATGTAAAAAAAAGGTGTATCCTCAACCAAAACATATTAATTTCCAAACAAACAGTTACATTTTTAACTGAAAAATATAAATTCTCAAACAAATTGTAAATTTTCAAACGAAAAATAACTTTTTTCATGAAACAGTTGAAGTTTGAACCATAAAATATGACTTTTTTAACAAAATAATTGAACTATTAACTATTTTAAACTTTTTTTCAAATAGTGGAGTCTTTAAACAAAACAGACTAATTTCAAACTAACCAGCTTAACTTTTCACCGAAAAAGATCTTAAACCTTAAAATATGAATTTTGTACAAAACAGTTGAATTTTCAAATATTTCAAACTATCAAAAAAAATTGAATCCTCAAACAAAAAAGATTAGTTTTTAGCCAAACAGATGCATTTTTAATAAAAAAATTAATTTTAAAACCAAGAATACGAACTTAGAACCAGGAAAGAGTTCAAAAAAAAAAAAAAAAGCCTACTAAATGGTTCCATTTTTCAAGCCAAAATGATGGATTTTTTACCAATCAGTTGAATTTTAAACCATAAAATATTAATTTTAAACAAAAAATTTCTTTTTTAATCAAGTAGTTACATATTAGTTTTAAACTAAGAATGTAATAGTTAAATTTTCAAGCCAAAAATGTTTTAAGTTTTACTTATAAACAGTTGAATTCAACTAAAAAATATAAATTTTTAACCAAATATGAATTCAACAAAATAGTTCAATTTTCAACTACTTTAAACTATTTTCAAAAAAATAGTTAAATTCTCAACCAAACACAAAACAATTTCCAACCAGCCTGTTGCGTTTTTAACTGAAAAAGATTAATTTCCAACAAATTCTTTACTTTTTAATCGGAAAAGATCTTTTTTTCATGAAACAGTTGAAGTTTGAACCTTAATATATGACTTTTTCAACAAAATAATTGAATTATTAAATATTTTAAACTTTTTTTTAAATAGTGGAATCTTTAAAAAAACAGATTAATTTCGAACTAGCCACTTTAACTTTTCACCGAAAAAGATCTTAAACCTTAAAATATGACTTTTTTTTACAAAACAGTTAAATTTTCAAATATTTCAAACTAATAAAAAAAAAGTTGAATCCTCAAACAAAATAGATTAGTTTCCAGCTAAAAAGTTGCGTTTTTAACTGAAAAAAAGAATTTTCAAACAAATTGTTTAATTTTTAATCGAAAAATATCATTTTTCATGAAACAGTTTAATTGTGAACCTTACAATATGACTTTTTCAACCAAATAGTTTAATTTTCAACTATTTAAAACCCTTTTCCAAAAAATAGTTTCAATTCTCAACCAAAACAGAATAATTCCCAACTAACAAAAACCAAAAAGATGATTTATAAATAATTTTCAACAAAATAGTCGATTTTTTAACGATTTAAACCTATTAAAAAAAGTGGAATCCTTAAATAAAACAAATAAATTTTCAACCAACCAGTTACATTCTTAGCAGAAAAAGATCATTTTTGAACAAAAAAAGACCTTTCCATCAAGCAAGAAAAATTTTTTTAACAAAATGTTAAATTTTCAATCCGAAGAGACGAATTAATAATTTTGCGAAATAGTTGAATTTCGAATCTTAAAACGTGACTTTTTAACAAAATAGTTGAATTTTTAACAAAATGTATGAATTTTCAGCTATTTTTAATAATAATTTTAATAATTTTAAATAATTTTAAATATAATACTTAATTTTTAATTTGAAAAAATTATTTAAAAATGCAATAAAATAGTTTAATTTTCAGTTAAAAAAATAATATCAAACCAAAAAAAGTTTTAAACAAAATATTTGAATTTTCAACCAAAAATAATAAATTCGAATTTTCAATTAAAAATTTTTTTTTGGAAACAAATTAAAAAAAAATGAATTTGCAAACAAGAAAAATAATTTGGTAAAAAAAGATTCAAACATTAATTTTTATCCAAATGGATGATTTTCTGGTGAAAAATTTATTTTTTTAGTTGAAAATTCATGTACTTGGTTCATAATTAATTTTTTTAGTTAAAAATTCACCATTTTAGTTGAAAAATCATAATTTTAGTTTAAAATTCACTTTAACTATTCCATTTTTGAGTGAAAAATTGACCTTTTTTGATAGAAATATAATCTTTTTCGTTAAAAAATGTTATGTTTTGTAAAAAATTCAACTATTCTACGTATTTTATTGTTAATGATTAATTTCTTTGGTTGAAAAAAATTTATTTAGTTATAAATTCGCTTTTTTTATAAAAAATTCATCTTTTGTTTTTAAAATTCCACTATTTGGTCAAAAATTCATATTTTTTATTTAAAATTACACACTGTGATTAAAAATTAATTTACTTGGTTGAAAATTCGTTTCTTTTTAGTAAAAAATTAATTTCTTGCTGAAAACTCGTTTTTTATGGTTTAAAATTTATTTTTCTAATTTCAAATTAAATTATTCTAGTTTTGGCTTATAAATTTATCTTTTTTAGTTTAAAATTTACATATTTTATTGAAACTGTAACTTTTTTTATAAAACATTCATCTTTTGGGTTTTAAATTCCACTATTTGGTGAAAAATTTATATGTTTGATTGAAAATTAAACACTGTGATTGAAAATTAATTTACTTGGTTGAATATTGGTTTCTTTTTATTAGAAAATTAATTTCTTGCTGAAAACTCGTTTTTTATTGTTTAAAATTTACTTTTTCTAATTTCAAATTAAATTATTCTAGTTTTGGCTTATAAATTTATCTTTTTTAGTTTAAAATTTACATATTTTATTGAAACTGTAACTTTTTTTATAAAAAATTCATCTTTTGGGTTTTAAATTCCACTATTTGGTGAAAAATTTATGTTTGATTGAAAATTAAACACTGTGATTAAAAATTAATTTACTTAATTGATAATTCGTTTTTTTAGTAGATAATTAATTTCTTGCTAAAAACTCTTTTTTATGGTTTAAAGTTTACTTTTTTATCTTCAAATTAAACTATTCTAGTTTTGGTTTATAAATTTATCTTTTTTAGTTAAAAATGTACAGATTTTATTGAAACTGTATCTTTTTTGGTAAAAAGTTCATGTTTTGGGTTTAAAATTGAATTATTTTGTTAAGAATTCATTATTTGGTTGAAAATTTATTTGTATATTATTTTATCTATTCCAATTTTGGTTGAAAGTTGATCTGTTTCAGATGAAAAATCATGTCCTTTGTTGAAAATGAGTCTTTTTTTGGTAGAAAATTGTTCTTTAGGTATGAAAATGCAACGAATTGTTTGGTTAAAAATTCATATTTTTGGTCGAAGATTAATAATTTCACTTCAAAATTCATTTATGAGGTTAGTTTGAAAACTGAAATAATTTTTTGCATTAATATTATTAATCTTCTAGATGTATGGTTTTATACCTAGAATAATGTCTAATTTGGAATCTTGTAGCAACCCTGAATAAGGCACTGTTTAATGCAAATATGTTTTTTATTACTTTGACTTCTTTTACCATTTAAATTAAGCGCCCTTTCAAATCTGAAGCGATACATTTTCCCGGGAAATTTAAATAATGTATTTATTATTTATAAAGATAGAAAATACGATTTTTAAAATCCTAATTCAAAATGCTTATAAATTGTCATTAAATTACCAAAACTATTCTCAAGCATATTCTCATACTCTCTCATGTAAAACAATAAATCTAAGGACTCACCAATGATGAATGATGAACCTGAAAGCTGAAACTGAGGGGAAAATCTCTGGAAAAACACTCTGGGATAAAACTCGGGGGTAATCCAACACTATTGGAAAGAGAAACTAATTAAACAATTCATTCAGGTCCATCAGTCGCGCACTTTTATTTCAATTTTTTTCTGTGCAAAATTGTAATACATTTAATTACCTTTAAATCTAACAGCCTTGCTGTGTATTCAAAAGAGCAATGCTCTTGTTTATATAAGAGGTTGTATTTACATTCGAATTTACACCAAGCTCGAACACCTTCTGCATAAGAGGTAGAGCGTGTTCTAAACAAAAAAAAAAAGAAAACAATTTAAATTATCATCCAAAAAATGTACCCATTTTTTATATTTTGTAGAAAAGAAAAAAAGAAAAATCGTACCTTGCATGCAAAGAACAATGTCAGGAAGCCTATCCAAAGCTGACATGAGAACATCGGCTCGTGGACTGTCCAAACATCTTTGAAAAGCAGCCAAAATATGCAAATTGGGACTAGGTCGGTGCTTCAAAACTCTCGCTATTAAATTGTGAGCCATTGATCTTATATTTCCTTGAGGCGAGACGAGCAAATCGGCAATGTTATCGATTATCGGCTCCAAAATCGCAGGCTTACGAGAAGAAGCGCTCTCGATTTCGTGTAAAACACTAAGAACGTCTAGAACGAAAAGAATCGTAACGATAAATTGAATTATAAAAACGAAAAGAATTAGTAGAAGAAAATAATATCAGGATCTTAACAATTATTTCAGTACTCAGGGGAAATGGGGTAATTTTCTCACGAAAAAGGGAGCACATAAGGGAAAGATTAGAAATTTATTTTAAAATGTCGGAAACAACAAGCTTTTGATAATTAAAGTTACATTTTTAAATAGTTTTCAATTAAATCTTTGCGAAAATACTTAAAGTTTTATATTATTTGTGGAATATTTTAATTATTTTTCATATATCTGATATAATTTGTGACATTATTGAAATATTTGTAAAATGTTTTGGAAATCATTGACATCTTGGAGTATTTTTGGAAATTATCTTAAATCTTTGCGAAATTTTTGTGAAATATTCGAAATATTTAGAAAATTTTTGATAATATTTTTTAAATTATTGAAATCTTTGTAAAATCTTTTGTAAATTATTGAAATCTTGGAGCATTTTTGAAAAATATCTCAAATATTTGCGAAATCTTTGCGAAATATTCTAAATGTTTAGAAAATGTTTGATAATATTTTTGAAATTATTGAAATTATTGTAAAATCTTCTTAATCTGTCCAAAATATTTGAAACACTTAAAAAGAGTTTGGTAATATTTGTGAAATTATTGAAATCTTTGGGAAATCATTTTAATCTTTCTGAAATATTCGGAAATATTTTTGAAATATTTGGTAATATTTGTTAAACTCTTGAAATCTTTGGAAAATCATTGAAGTCTTTGTGCAATCTTTTAAATCTATCTGAAATAAAATAATTGGAATATTTTTTATATTTTTAGAAATCTTTGTAAAATCTTTTGGAAACCATTGAAATCTTGGTGCACTTTTGAAAATCTATCTCAAATCTTTGCGAAATATTCGAAATATTAAAACAATATTAGATAGTATTTGTGAAATTATTTAAATCTTTTTAATCTGTCCGAAATATTCGAAATATTTAAAAAAAGGTTTGATAATATTGGTGAAATTATTGAAATCTTTGAGAAATCATTAAAAATTTTGTGAAATCTTTTCAATACATCAAAAATCTTTGCGAAATATTTTAAATCTTTGGAAAATCATTATAATCGTTCTGAAATATTCGGAAATATGTTTGAAATATTTTGCAATATTTCTGAAATTATTGAAATCTTTGTGCTATCTTTGAAATCTATCTCTAATCTTTGGTAAATGTTTAAAATCTTTATGCACTCTGAAATTTATCTGAAATTTTTGTGAAATAATTGAAATCTTTGGAAATCTTTTCAAGATATTTGAGATATTTTAAACATTTTTTGTTAGTATTTGTGAATATATTCAAATCATTGAAGTCTTTGTAAAATTTTTTAAGTCTATCCAAAACCTTTGCGAAATATTTGAAATCTTTGTGAAACCTCTAAAATATTTTTTAAATATTTAGCATTATTTGTGAAATTATTGAAATCTTTGTGAAATATTTTGGAAATCATTGAAATCTTGGCGCACTTTAGGAAATTTTAAGTCAAATCTTTGTGAAATCTTTGTGAATGTTTGCGAAATATTTGAAATATTAAAAAAAATGTTTGATAATATTTGTTAAATTATTTAACTCTTTGTGAAAACTTTTTAATCTTCTCGAAATATTTGTTAAATGTTTCATAATATCTGTGAAATGATTAAAATCTTTGTGAAATCTTTTAAATTTGTCTGAAATTTTTGTGAAATTATTAAAATCTTTGAAATCTCTCTGAAATCTTTGTGAAATATTTGGATTCTTTGAAATCCTTATAAAATCATTGAAATCTTTTTGATATATTTGAAAATGTTTTCCAAATATTTGAGATATCTTCAAATTTTTTGGTAATATTTGTGAATATATTAAAATCATTGAAGTCTTTATGAAATCTTTGAAAAGAAGTGTTTGTGATTTTTTTTCTAAAATCATTCAAATCTTTAAAAAATTTTGAAATCTTTGTGAAGTCTAGAAAAATTTTTTAATCTTTGCGAAAATTTTGATATTTTTTAGAAATATTTGTATTTTTTTTAAATTTTTACGAAATCTTCTGAAACTTTTGAGAAAATCTTTTGAAATGTATCAAATATGTGTGAAATCTTTATAGGCTTTGGCAAATTTTATTTAATTCATTCCAATTTTAATTAAATCTTGCAAATCTTTTTAAAGTTTTGAAAATCCTTGTTAAATCGTTGAAATTTATAAAATGTTTACGAAATCTTTAAAAATGTTTGTGAAATCTTTGAATTTTAAAAAAATTTTGTGAAACCTTCTAAAATCTTTTGAAATATTTGTAAACCCTGTGAAGTCTTTAAAATATTCTAAAATCTTTTAAAACCCTTTTGAATATTTTAAAATATATTGAAAATATTTGAAATCTGGTGTACACCCAACACTCAAGTGAATCTTTTGTAAAATCATTCAAATCTTTCGAAATTCTTTGAAATCCTTGTAAATCTTTCAAATCTTTGCGAAAGCCTTAAAATATTTTGAGATATTTAAAATTTTGATGAAATTTTTAAAAATTTTAGAAATTATTAAAATCTTTGCGAAGTCTTCTGAAGCCTTTGTGAAATCTTTTGAAATCTCTGTGATTTTTTTAAATTTAAAATCTTCGTAAAATCTTTGAAATCTTTAAGATCTTCCGAAATCTTTGTGAAATCTTTTGAAATCGTTGAAATATTTGTGAAATCTTCTTAAATATCTGAAATCTTTTAAATTTTTTTAAATCTTTTAAATTTTTTTAAATATTTGAGAAATATTTGAAATATTTTTGAAATCTTTAAAGTATGTAAAATTTTTATAACTTATTGAATTATTTTTTAAATCCTTTAAATCTTTGTGAAATTTATGAAATCCTTCTGGAACTTTTTAAATCTTTGCGAAATCTTTTAAAATATTTTTGAAATTATTGAACTCTTCAAAATATTTTGAAATTTTTTGAAATCTTCGAGAAATTATTGAAACTTTTTAAAAAAATTTTGAAATGTTTTTGAAATCCCTGAATCCTTTAGGCAATCTTTTGATATATTTGGAAATATTTGAAAATGTTGTGAAATCTTTGAAATTGTTTGAAATCTTTGAAGACCTTGTGAAATCTTTTTTAAATCAATAAAACTTTTGTAACATCTTTAAAACTTTTGTTTTGAAATCTTTAAAATCTTCCGAAATCTTGGTGAAATCGTTGAAAAATTTGTGAAATCTTCTTAAATATTTTAAATCTTTTGAAATTTTAAAAATATTTGTGAAATATTTTTGAAATCTTTGAAGTATGTGAAATTTTTATAAATCATTGAATTATTTGAGAAATCTTTTCAAAATTATTTAAATCATTTAAATCTTTGTAAAATTTATGTAACCTTTCTGGAACTTTTAAAATCTTTGCGAAATCTTCTAAAATATTTTTAAAATCATTGAAATGTTTAAAATCTTTCGAAATCTTTGTGAAATATTCTTAAATATTATAAATCTTTTGAAATTTTTCAAATATTTATGACATATTTGAAATATTGTTAAAGTCTTTAAAGTCTTTATGCTATAAAATCATTTAATTCTTTGTGAAATCTTTGTGAAATCTATGAAATCGTAATGGAATTTTATAAATATTTGCGAAATCTTCTAAAATATGTTTAAAATCATTTGAAAACTTTGAAACGTTTGTGAAATTTTTAAAGCGTTTGTGAAATTATTGCAAACTCATTGAAATATTCAGAAAAATTTGAAATCTTTGTTAAATCATTGAAATATTGGTGACATTTTTTCAAATCTTATTGTATCTATGGGAATCTTTGTGTAATCTTACAAATTTTTGCGAAATCTTCTAAAATATTTTGAAATCTTTGAAAATCTATTGACATATTTCCTCAATCTTTTGCTTTCTTTAAAATCTTGAGATCTCGTGTACATCCAAAAGTCGAATGATATGATTATATGCCTCTCGATATGATTATAATAATTCAAGACTTTTAAGAAATTATAAATGAATATTAATGAAAAGTGTTTAAAATATAATCACTATTGAAATTCCCTATACATTTGCATTCGTTTAGAAATGTATGAGAAATTGTTGTTAAATTAATCTTCAATCAGTAGATTGTTTTGAATTTAAACTTAATTGACTGATTTTTTTTTAAATTTAGACCTGGAATTTAAAAGAGTCAACCTAAAAAATGTGCAAAAGTAATGGAATTTTAAAACCAGACTTCTGTAGCAAAACTAAATATAAAAACTTGAGAAAAAATGGTAAGATATTACCATCACCGTGTAGTTTCCTGAGCGTTGGAAGGGAAGTCGAAAATTGTTGTAAAATCAGAGGTTCTGGGGCTGGAGGAGTAGGAGCGACCACAATAAGTGTATCGTCTCCGTCGTCGCCTTCCCTTGGAACTGGAATCCCCGACATCAAAGTTCGCAGGCTACTGAGCGCTGGACGTGCTTGCAAATCACTAAAAAGCAAACATTCGAATCATTTATAATATACTTAAATATTAAAAAAAGTACATCTTAAACTCAAAAACTTCATGAATATTATATCAATATCATAAATATTCAAAGGAATTTTATTATTATAAAATTTTTTAAATAGGATATTTTATAAATGGAAAAGAACAAATTCAACTTTATTTATTTCAACCAAAAAAATGACAGTTCTACCAAAAGCAGATCCGGGTGGCCGTTTTAATCAATGAAAAAAATTTCCGATTTTTTTCCAATATTCAAACTTTAAAGCTAAACATTTTTTTATTTGGAAATCTTTAAATATTCTTTCAAATAATTTAAAAAAATGAAAAATCATTTCCAATTTTCCTAGGAATGTTCAAAAAATGTTTCTATTCTTTTTAAGCTCTTCGCAATTCTTAAAAAGCTTCTTTTCTTTAATCCGCAAAAATCTACCTTATGTTTTAATTTCGTTTAAATCATTTGAAATCACTTTAAATGTTTCAAACTAATTTTGAGTTTTTTCAAAACTTCTAAATATCTCTTAAAATTACTCAAATATTTTCTAAAAATAATCAGGGTTCAATTTTTATTTATGCACCGAAATCTAAAAATATCACTTATATATAAAAATTTTTTAAAAAAGATCAATTAAAATTGTAACATTCGACGTTTAGAAGCTTTTCGAAATTTTAACGATTCAAGGTCTTCTATGTCAAACAATTCAGTTTCAAATGTTTTACTTCTAAATATGTGGTTTTAATTTACCCGTCTTAAATAAACAGTCAAATATTGTTAAATCGTAAATAATTATTCTTTTTCTTAATTAAAAAATTAAAAATGGAATATTTTAAAATCTGTAAATTCTTTATTTTGAACGGATTTAGAATCGTTTTGTCAAATCAATTATTGTTCACTTTTTAATACTTAACGTACAGATCAATTTAAAGAATATTTTATTTATTTATATTTACAGATCATAAAATAGAAATGTTTTTTATCCAAAATTTTCAGCTTCTAACGCTTTTACTTATTACTCATTTAATTCTTCAAGATTTCATTTAAAAAAAATGTATTTAAAAATGTACGCTTAAAAATAAAAATTAGTGAAAAATTCAATTAATTAATTTTAAAAATTGTTGAAATCGAACTTAAACAGATTTTTTTTCTAAATATATGTAAAATTCTCTGTCGAAAAATAAATTCACTGTCAATAAAACAAAATGTATTGTCGACCAAAAATATAACTTCAACAAAATAGTTTTCAAACCAAAAACATTAAATTTCAACCAAAAAAGTTGCGTTTTCAACCAAATAATGGAATTCTCTAGAAAAAATTTGAATTTTTAACATAAAAAGATTTTAAAAATTTCCAAAAATAGGAATTTTCTACGAAATATTTTATTTTTCAACCAAAGAGATGAACTCTTAGCAAAAATTATTAATATTAAAAAAAAAAAAATAAAAAAAAGATCTTTTGACAAAGTAGACCAAATTTCAACCCAGAAGTTTAATTTTCCAACCAAAAAGACGAATTTGCTGCCCACATAGACTACTTAAATTTTCCAAAAAAAAAAGAGATTACTTTTAAGCAAAATAATGGAATTTTTAGGCAAACAGAATGTTCTACATAAAAAGATAAATTCTCGACAAATAAGTCCAATTTTCCAAATAAAAAAACACTAAACTTGAACCAAGAATAGTTGAATTTTCAACCTGAATAGTTGAATATTCAACAAAAAGATGAATTATTAACAGAAACTGTAATAATAAGAAAACGAGACAAAAATATGAATTACTAACAAAATACTAGAATTTCCAAACTTATACTTGTATTCACAAGAAAAGAATTAAACTTCCGAAAAATAGTTGAATTTAAAAAAAAACACTAGAATATTTTACATGAACAGATGAATCATCAACTAAATAGTTGACTTTTACAACAACAAAAAACTTAATCCAAGAACAGTTAAATTTTGGACCCAAACAGTTGAATTTTGAATTATTAAGAGAATCTGTAATAATAAAATCACAAAAAATATGAATTATTAAGAAAGTACTAGAATTTCTAAACGTATAGTTGAATTTTCAACTAAAGAAAATGATTTTTTTCCAATTTATGTATTCAGCAAAAATATTGTTTTTTACTAAAAAAATATTAATTTTTTAAAATTAAAAAGTTATTTTTCATCAAAACAGTCCAATTTTGAAAAAAAAGTTGAATTTTCAACTAAAATTATAAATTTGTAAACAAAAAAATGAATTTTTAACAAAGCAGATCAACTTTTAAAAAAACAGTGTTAAACCAAAAAGACCAAAAGTGGAATAGTTACAATTTTTAGTTTTTAATGAATCTTAAAAAATAGCGAATACTTCACCCCAAAAAATATTTTGATTTTAAATAAAAATTAGTTTAATTCAATAAAAAAATGAATTTTCGGACAAAATAATTGAATTCTCAACCACAGATAATTTATTTTCGACCAAGCTGTTACATTTGTTCAAAAAAATATTTTAGTTGAATCTTCAACTTCAAAACAAGAATTTAAACAAATATATTTTTCTAATTAAAACTCTTTTTAACTATACACTTGAATTTTCAGAAAAATAGTCAAATTCTGAACAAAACACTATAATTTTCTAAAAATAGTCGAATTTTTTTAACGTAAAAGATCAAACTTTCTACGTTTTTTTCTATCGAAAAGCTGGTTCTTGAACAAACCGCTTGGAATTTCAAAAAAACACTTGAATTTTTTAAAAATAATCGAAATTTCAATCGAAAAAGATTAAAACTCTATCCAAAAATAGATTTACTAAACACATAGATGAATATTTAACAAAACGGGTGAATTTTCAAAATATTAGAATGTAAAAAAAAACTAAAAAATTCTATCTACCAGTTGAATTTCGAACCAAGAAGATTAATTTTCTATCAAGAAAGATGAATTTCCAACTAAAATGATTAATCTTTAATTGCAATATTTATGTTTTGAGATAGAAAATTAATTTCCCCTAAAAAAATATTTTCAATAAGTAGAATTTTCCATAAAAATCATGAATCTTAAAAAAAAATTTTAAACAAAGAGATGAATTTTTAAACTAAGAAGACAAACTTTCCAGAAAATATTTGAATTTTCAACAAAAAAGATTTCAACTTGCGACCAAATAATACAAATGTTAGCTACATAAGAACATAAATTTTAGGAGAAAGCCACTGAAAAAATAGAAATTTAAATACAAAGATAATAAATTAATGATGAATAAATTAATTAATTAATCAATCAAGTTGGCCGCAAAATTTCATATTCAACATTTCTTGATTTTCCCCTGATGATTAATATTTAAACATCACAATTTTAATCTGGTAACATTTTTAAATTAAAATCATTTAAAAACAGAATAAAATAATTTCAAATCAAAATTTAAAAAATGCTTAATTTATTATTCTTGAAAATTGTTTAAAGCACCTCTTATAGAAATGCTCAGACTTTTACAAGATTTTTTTTCAAAATCCCTGATTTCCCCTGACCAGAAAAATTATCTAACTTTTCCCTGATTTCCGGATTTCCCCTGACCTACGAGCACCGTTAAATCTTATGACTGAAAGGCAGAAAATATTTAGTTTCTAAATAATTATACTTACTAAAGAACATGTGCGTGTTTCTGAAGATATTTCAAAGCTCTCTGGCCTCCATGTAAAATGTAGGCCTGTAGCAATGCCACGAACCGATTAAAGAGCGGTATAAGTTCCTTGAAAGGAGTGTAATGCTGTAAAAAAAAAAATATTAAAGTATACGAATGCAACAACAAAATAATAAATTAATAAATAATAAAGTACGTGACCAATTTGGGATCCCCCCCAACCGTTCTAGTTGACAACCCTAGTTTTGTACCGCCCCCCCCCCCCCCCCCCCCCCCCCCCCCACCCAGACAACGGGGGGAAAGTTATTTTTTTTTTTTAATAAAATATTAATATTTTTATTTTTATAAAAAAATCTTATAATATATAAATT
>JAAAKG020061808.1:0-17803 GCA_010014905.2 Druon quercuslanigerum | reverse complement strand
GAATATTTAAAATAAGAGTGTAAAGAGCGCGCGAAATTCAAAAAGTCACCTTACTTTTTGATCACACCTCGTATATGCACAAATAGTCAGTGTCGTATCTGTAGTGGTTTGCGACGCGACTCTCTAAGGAGAGGCCGGCAAAGCATAGGTAGTTAGGTGTATTCAAATTGACAATAAGCTCATAATTTACTTTAGTTGTGATAAAAAATCGGTTTGTTTGATAATTTATGTAGGTAATATAATTGGTTTTTATTCGAAAAATGTATATTTATTTTATGGTGCATACATTGCTCACGGTCTTTGTATTTACCCCCGTTTGTGCATAGTTCTTTCAGAATTAAAGATAAAGGCATCGCCAATAGTAATTTGGTGACTGAAAATAGCCTTTTGTTAAGCTCCTGCATCTTTAAAGAACACATTTTAATCAGGTGTCTCGTGAACAAAATCAGAATCCGAGCCGACGTCGTTTCCGGCAACGTTTTCGATTTTGTTTTCGCCGTCGTTTCAGATGTCGTATCCGATGTCCTTGATGTCAGATTTTTTAAAAGGGTAGCTTGAAGTGGTACTAAGTAAATTAATATGTGTAATTTAGGCAAACCGTTTTATCATTAGCATGTTATTGTAGCGTAGTTCGTTATTCAATCTTCTTTTTTGATCATTTTGCAATAAGTTTAGATCATTCATATAGGCTTCACCCCAAACTTTTTACGAAAAAGGTACATTTGCTACCAAGGACATTCAGTTTATAAAAAAGACATATTTAAAAAGAAAACAGCAATTTTCAAATAAAAAATGTTTAATTTTTATAAAAATGTTGAGGACATTTTTTCATTCTCTTGAAAATTAAAAATGCATATTTTTCACAACTTTAAAGATTTGCGACTCGAATTTGTATTCCCGGTTAATTCTCGCTTTTTCTTGACTTTATTTTTATTCCCGGATGTTTCCCTGTTTTATCGGTTACTACAGATACCCTCTTTTACCCAAATAAATTCTGGAAATTGTTATTATTCTTTCATATTTTTTATAACAAAAACAAACATTCTTTTCTAGGTTCTTTTGTTGGAAGCCGGAATAGAGGAACCAGATATTGCGAAGGTGCCTGGAATAAATCTATTAATGCAGAATACTAATGTTGATTGGAGTTATAAAACGCAACCAGAAAATAATTCATGTATAATGAATAAAGGTTGCCGAATGCCTCGTGGTAAGGTAAACAATTTGCGGAATTCTATACAGTTATATTTAATTCAACGTTAAACTTTCATAAAATTAATTATTCACAAAATAAGACATATTTTCACATTTTTAGTCAAATTTTAGAAATTACTCAAATCAAGGCAGATTACAATAAAAAAGGTTGAGTTTAGGAAAAAAAGTTTCCGGGGCATTTGTTCACCTAGAAAAACTTTTGACAAAATAGATAGAAGTAAACTTTGATAAGTGCCGAAAGAGTACGGATTCAATTGATGGTTCCTACAAGCTATAAAACAATATACTATATACGGTTAGAAAATCGAATGAATGACTATTTCCATATTATACAAGGTAGTTAGGCAAGGATGTTTTGCATGGCCATTATTTATCATCATGGACAAGTATTTCACAATGCTGCTTTTTGTTAAAGAAGTTGTGGATCCAGAAAAAGTCATGGTTCGTGAGTTAGTGATTGCAGATGATGGCAGAGTCAACCGAAAACTTGCAAAGAATGTTGAACAAACTAAATACAAGCTTAAAGATCATGGGCCCTAACATTTAAGTAAATAAAACAATAACTGTGTTGCTTGTAGGAAAGTGTGGCAAAACAATATTCAAGATTGTATTAAATAATGAGAGAATTGAGCAAGTTGATAAGTTCGTGTATCTTGGTAGATAACAACAAAAAGATAAGAGTAAAATTAGTGCGATTGGCATGAGATTCCTGCGCATAATATGCGTAACAATTTTGATGCACAAAGTGAGTAACGAGATAATTCTCAAAGAAAGTGGTATAAAAGAAACACTAGTTGAAACATGGGAAAAAATGGGTTAAAATGGTTCGGGCATGATGAGAGAAAGCAGAAAGAACAACTAACAAAACAAGTATATCAAGGTAAACTAAATGGCAACGTGCTCAGAGGCAGACCGCGGAAATAATTCTTAGGATTTGTCAATAAGACCCTAGTTACAAGAGACATAAGCAGCCACAGAAGCACGAGAGTTTGCATGAACAAAAGCATGGACGAGAAAGAAGCTAGAGTAGTATGCTATGTCAGAAAAGTGTAGCTGCACATAGTTAATAAAAAGAGTGCCAGTAAAGTGAATGACGCCTGAAACAGCAGACCCCTTCACTTGGGGTTATTGCTAGGAAGGTTGATTAGCAAACTGAGTCGGAACAGTGTTGGGGAACGAATGCGCTATTTAAATAAATAACACGAGGCTTCTTGAATAATCTAAGAATTTTATACCCCCTTCCCCACAATGATTCTATCCCTATCGAGTGAGTTACGTCTACCCCGAAAGTGAAATGGAATAAAGGTTTAATAATATCATACGTAAAGGAACTCAAACTAACAAATGAAATATCTTGGAAATATCGAAAAAATATTTTCTTTAATATTTGCAGCATTTGCTTAAAGTTAATCTTTATAAGCCATGAAGAAATAAGTTCTTAAAAGTTTCATAACATATTAGGTTTATTCAATATTGTTGGGCATCGAAAACGATTCAGATGATTATTATTAGGCAAAACATTTTTTTTTATTTTAAATGCATTGATTTTTTGCATATTTATGGATATTTAACAAAAAGCTTTTACCTTAAGTTTTAGAACTATGAAGACTAATTATAGACGACGGTTGTAAAATCTGTAATCTCCTTGTTATGAAATTCAATTATTAAGCCAACATTATCTACTAAAAATTAGCTGTGCTTATGCTAAACTCAAATTTAAAAAAATAGTTAAGAAATTAAAGAAGAAAGTAAAAAGTGAAAATCAGTTTGCAAATGGCAAATTATGAAAAAATTACAGATGATGGGTGGTACAGGTGCTATGAACGGAATGATATGCGTCAGAGGTAATGCTGCAGATTTTAATCATTGGGCTACTTCGGGTAATCTTGGTTGGAGCTATGAAGAAGTTTTACCATATTTTATCAAATCTGAGGACAACAGAGATAAGGAGGTCAAATTTTAATATTTTGAAACACTCTAATGGCGTTATAAATATTTTTGACTCAGGAGAAATATCATTAGAATCCCTAAAATAGAAACAGTTTTTAAAATAAAAATATTGCAAGGCTTAATCTAGTATAACAACAATATAATCATTTTGAATATCAGAAAATATTAGGATATGAATTCTTCTTTAAGAAATATTTTTAGTTTGTAACGTTGAAAAAAAAGTTTGCAATTATAAAAGAGTAAGATTGTCATGAAAGCTGGATTTAGAGGCCAACTGAACATTATTGCACTTGAAAGTGGCATTGTGCATATATTATACTAAAATCATTTGAATTGTAACAGATTATAGAAGAGAGTCCCCAATATCATGGAATAGGAGGATATCAATCAGTTCAAAAATTTCCATACGAGGACCCAAATATGAAAAATATCTTTAAAGCCTTCCTGGAATTGGGTTACAAGAACGTGGATATCAATGGAAAGGAACAATTGGGCTTCATGATTATGCAAACGCTATCAAGAGATGGTGAACGTAAAAGCACCAACAGTGCATTTATCCAACCAATTAGGAATAGAAGATCAAATTTGTTTATCGAAACTGAGGCGTATGTAACAAAACTAATATATGATCCTACAAAAAACAGGGTAATTGGTGTAGAGAACACTTCTACTGCTAACGGTTTGAAATCATCGAAAGTTGCATATGCCAAGAAAGAAGTAATATCTTCAGCTGGAGCTATTGGCTCTCCAAAATTGTTAATGCTTTCTGGCATAGGCCCGACTGATGATCTTAAGAAGCTAGGTATAAAAGTGATTGCAAATTTGCCAGTGGGTAAAAATATGCAGGATCATGTGTCCTTCCTTGGAGTGTTTGTTGGTTTGAACAACAAAACAGCAACAGAAAAATCTTTAACACAGAAGCAGGTAGATTTACAACAATATTTAAAGACTCATACGGGTCCTTTGTCATCAACAGGAGCTCCTACGGTAAACTTATTTGTTCAAACTAAATATGAAGAAGTGGATGGAGCACCCGATGGTCAAATTTTGTTTTTGGTAAAGAGCTCCTTAGACGTAGGCACTCTTCAAGTTCGTTCATATTATGACACACTTGTAGCTTATATGTTTTTACTTGCTCCGAAAAGTATTGGCTACCTTGAACTGAATAAAACGGATCCAATATGGGGAAATCCTTTGATCTATCCTGGTTACTTTAATGATGATTCTGACGTGCGTGTAGAGTTAGAACTTATCCGAAAAACACTTGAGCTGTTCAACACCAAATCATTTAAGGATAATGATTACAAGTTAATTGATTCTCCTCAAGCACAGTGTAATCATTTTGATTTCAATACTAATGATTATTGGATCTGTATGATAAGAAATAATACTATATCTGGATACCATCAAGTAGGGACTTGCAAAATGGGACCTAAAGAAGATCCTGGCGCTGTAGTTAATTCTAGATTAAAAGTTTATGGAGTTCCAGGACTTAGAGTAGTTGACGCAGCTATAATGCCTAAAGTACCAAGGGGAAATACGCACACACCGACAATAATGATTGCAGAAAAAGCTGCGACTATGATCAAAGAAGATTGGTGTGCAAATGAAAAATGGAATATTGGTTTTAAGTTTGGTTTTAATTCATGGCTATAAGTATCGTTCAAGTACTAAAAGTATTATGGAAGTTTGTATTATTTCAGATACGTACAAAACATTTATAACTAGAAAAATTATGATTATTGTACTTGTTATTATCTTTGAAAATTAAACTATTTCGTCTAAATGATTTGTTGAATCTACGAGAATATATTTGTCAATAGCATGAGATAAAGGTTACATGTTTTTAATAACTATGCATCACCACCAGGACAATGTAGAAAAACTATGTAATTAAAAAAGTTTTAATTATTATAGAGTTATGCATTTTTTGTATTGAAAAAATCACAAAAAATAAAAGAAATTTAAAAATACCACTTAAAATGTTGGTCTTCTTGGAGGTTTTATTTCGAAATTAGGTAATCATTAAATAAATAGAAGTTTGTTTTCCTTCATATAATTGATTATCTAAGGGTTATTAATATTCTAAAACCAGTGGACTTAAAGTAGCGGATGTACCTGTAATATCAGTCATTCCAAGAGCATATGTTTATGTAGTGAATATTATGAGTCATAATAAAGCAGTTGATATGCTCAAATAAGATTGGTCTGAAAAACAAAAATTGAGCAGTTGTGAATGTTTTGTGTTATTTCAAATGTGTATAAAATATTTGTGAGAATAAATTTATATTGGATCTTTAAGACAAAAAATATATGGTAATATAGGTGTTTTGTTTTTAAAACTTGTTGCACATTGACGTTATTAAAGTGATACAAAAGTTGAAAAACTCTGTAATGTTTAAGCTTCTTCATAGACAAAGTAGTTGTCTAGAAGAGTTTGCGTGTATTTCGCACTTCCTGTAAACACAATAACATAAAGAGGGTTGGAGATAATTAATATAATTTGAAAAGCTTATTTTCACCACCAACATTTCAAAATTGACAGAAGGATTTCAACAAAATATTAATTACTTGTTTTTGAGCACTTTATAATATTTAAGAAAATGGGGTTTTTATCCTTAAACCAATTTTATTTACAAAATTTAAAATTGCTGCAAGAACTGTAAAGATTTTTTTATTGGAGGCGAATCGATTGAACCTTAATATTAATACATTCTGTGCCAACAAAAATATGTTGTCTGCTCACTATTCAGAATAATCAAAGTATCATTATTATGCGGGAATAATAACTGCTGGAGTCTTGGCATAAAACAGTCCATTCATCCAAAGAAATGCTATTTAATCAATTTCAAAAGCAGACTTTGTGAACTTATTTTTTTGTCTTTTATAAATGTAAAAAAATGAAATGTCTGTAACAAAAAATTGTAAATAGGAAACACATGAATCTAAGGAAAGCGTCTAGGCGTCTCCCCCGAAGCCTTCTTTGACAGTTATTAATATTAAGTAGTAATTTTTATTACTCGGCCTAATATTGCTTATTCAGATATTGCAAAATAAATAAACAGTTTTGTTTATCATGATTACTGTAATAGTAGTTTATTAAGTTTCATTGAATTTTTTTCACCGCTATCCTGAAAAAGTTATTATTCCAATATATTTGTAACAATTCAAATAATAATATTTACTAGTATTGGAACATATGTATTTTCATTATCTCGTTTCGATATATTAAAGAAGTGTAAATCCTATAATGAAAACCATTTCGTTATTCAGCATTTCAGTGCAATTATTTTCGCATTTCCACAAATTGAATTTGTTTAATTTCATATATTTTTTACGGTTTAAACTAATCGTACACATCCTAGAATAAAGTGTCTCTAAGTAAATTTTTATATATACTCTATAGGTGAAAAATTTTGAGAAATAAAATGTAATTGTAGCTTATTTTATATTTACAAAAATTTAATTTTTTTATTTAATTTTTGACGCCTAAAACAAAAGCATTGCATTCTATCAAACAGTGATTGGTGACAAAATTTCTCGTGATGTTTGGGATCAGCAACTTTTGTCCATTAACTTTTTTATAGCTTTTGTGGTTTTCCAAAAAATTGTATAGTTTTCATTAGATTTTTTGTAATTGAATCTTTCGTTTTCGGTTGTTAAAGAAAATCAAAAAAGTTTTGATGATAATTTTTATTCTTCGCTTTTATAATACCTTGCGTTATTTGGTTTAAAATGTCAATTTTTTTATTTTTTTATTTTGAGAATGCTATAACTGATAACAAGGCACCATACACAAAAAATTCTGCATCCCGAGCTCATTCACCAAAACTATACGTTTGGGAGGTCGCTGAATCCCAAACCGTGGTCATTTTGATCCTATATAGTAGGGATAAAGGTCATCCTAATGTCAACACTGAGAAAATTATGGGTAGAGATTTTCTCCTATTCCATGATTTTCTAAATTTTGAGGTTGAGATGACCTTCATCCTGTCTGATGGGGTGAAAATCCTCCCGGATTCGGAGTTAGCAAAGCCCAGAACGACTTTAAGTAGCAGATCACGCCGATTCAATCTTTTTTTCTTAGTTTTATCTTTACTGGACCTTGATCTTGACATAATGAATTGAATATGACCCTGAATTCGGATTCAGCGACCCCCAAAATGCCTGAGAGGAGAGGTTTCCTCCGATCCAATAGTTTTCTCCTTGACTTCAAATTACCTTGATCCTGTCCTCATGGTTTCATATTGACCCCGGCTTCAGATTCAGCGATCTCAAAAAGGTATGATTATGGTGGTTTTGTTCAGATTACAGAATTTTTGTTGTGGCCCTGTGTAATTTTCCGTTTCTAGAAAAAAAATTTTATAAAAAATTGTTTGACTTTGTGAATACTAAAAATAGCCGTACATAGGATTTTTTAATGTTGAAAAAAATGGTCATGACAATTTTGAAAATGATTTTATTTTGTTTACTTTTATTTAAAAATAGCTGGTTTAATGAAGCAGCTCCTTCTTTATGGTGTCTGAAACTATGTACCAAAGAAGAATCCTATTCGACTAGGTTTGAAAAAGTTATCGGGTATACAGACGACGATGATGACAACAGACGGACATACAGACACCATCGTAAAACTGTCTCTTTTTCCATCAATTTAATTGGTTTCTTGTTAATTTTATTTTTATGATTTGAGCCAAAAATACGCAGGCCAGCATAAATTTGTTTCGAAAAATTTGCAGATATAATTTAGGCGAACAATATTTTTAAATAGAATAATATTTTGGTTTACTTCGTTTTTCCAAAAAATTAATTTTTTTATTTTATATTTCATTCTTTTCGATTAAAAACAAAAATTTTGTCTATTCAATTTTTTGTAGCTTGTTTCATATGTGCAACCATTTATTTTTTTATTTTTATTGTTGGTTTTTATAAATAAACAAATACTTCGCATCGCATAAAAAATGTATTGATGAAAAATTTGTAGATAGCTCTTGAATTCAAAGTTTTTGTCAATTTACATATTTCCTTACCTTGCGTACTTTGACCGCAAAACGTAATTTTTGATTTTTTGTTACTTTTTTCGGCGTTCAAAATTTGAATTTGTTATTTTTTAAGAAAACTCAAAAAATTGTTATCACATTCTGGTAGAGTATTTAAAAAACAACATTTTCTCTTCTTGATTGTTTCTTATATCGTAAATGGTTTGGCTTAAAACTTTAATTTTTCATTTTATTTTTATTTTTTATTTTTATTTTATCTTTTGGACTGTTTCTCATATCATGAATTGTTTGACTCAAAATTTTTATTTTCGTTTGTTTTTTAACTTCGTATATGCTGTAACGCTGGTAATTCCTTTCGAAAAAATGTTTTAAATTTGGCAGAAACTGGGGAGGGGTCACATTTTACACAAAGCTAATACCTGCTTCGGTTGGAATATCGTTACCAATGATAAGTAGATTTTTTTCATACTGAAGGGACCGTCAGACATCTTAGATTCAAAATTTGCTGGTAGGTAAAAATTTGCAAGATGATGCGTCCAAATAGGGAAAATTAATGGAGTACCCGATGCTCAAATTTTTCTATGGGAAAGAGCGCTTCAGACGTAGATACGTTAGGAGTTCGTTCATATAATTATACAATTGTAGCTTATATGTTTTCACTTGTTCCGAAAAGTAGAGGCTACCTCAAACTTATTGAAGCGCATCCGATCTGGGAAAATCGTTTGATTTATGCTGTTTAATTTAAGGATGATTCTGACGAACAAAGAGAGTTAGCACTTATCCGAAAAATTCTAGAGCTGTTCAACACCAAATCAATTATAGATAATAAGTACAAGTTAATTGATTTTCGTCAAGCAACTTGCCATCATTTAACTTTTAATAATTATGAATATTGGATCTATATGACGAGAAATAATACTTTGGCTAGATACCATCAAGTCAGCACGTGCAAAATTGGACTAATGATATGCTCAAAGAAGATTAAAGTGCAAAAGAAAATCAAAGATAATTAAGTTTGTTTCTAATTCCTGGATTCAAATATCATTGAACCTGAAAAGTAATCTAAATGTTTGTATTATGTTATATATGCAGGATAAATGTGTGACAATAAAAATTATGTTTCTTGTACTTGTTATAATATTTGGCAAATTAAAGCTTTTCTACTCAAAGTTTTATTGAATCTTCAAATTGTGTTGTTTATTGTCCATGTATCACCACCACGAAAATTTATAAAACTATATATTTTCTATAGCTTTAAATATTATAAAATCGTAAATTTTTTATATTAAAACCAGTGACAAAAAATAAAGGGAACTTAACGGTATAACCAAAAGGTTTGGACTTCTTGGAAGTTTTCTTTAATAATTAGGTAATCATTAAATATGTATAAGATTATTTTCCTTCACATAATGGATTGTCTGATAGTAATTAAAATTCTAAAACCCAGTGGCTTCGTTTAGCTTGCAGATAAAATAAGAGTCTTAAAACGCTTAAAAATATAGGGTTGTGTCTGTATAAGAACAAGCAATCTACAATTAGTTACAGTTTTTGAAAATGGGTTAGATTCTTCCAAACCTGGCAAAGCTATGCTGTTTTTGTAAATGAATAGTATTACAAAAATGGTTACAGCACTCTATGTATAATTTATTTTGGATGGATTTAATACAGAAAATGGATGATTCGGTTGTTCTACATATGATAGAAGTTGTCCGTAAAAGTATTCAGTTTCTTAATACTGACTATTTTTAATTTGATGAGTGCAAGTTAATTGGTTTCCCTAAGGCACCTCGCAATCACTTAACTTGTAGTACTGAAGCCAATTGGACTTTTTTGGCTAGAAATAATACTCTGAGTGGATTTTATCAACTTAGTGGACCTAAATTTATAGATGTACCTATAATTCCAGTTATTTAAAGAGAAAATGTTTACCTACTGATGATGATGATGATTTTATTGAAGCAGCTGATATGATCAAATAAGATTGGTCTGCAAAATAAGCATTAAAGAAATATATGAATAGCTTAATTGATAGCTGTAGTTGATCAGTTGCGTGCAGGGCCGATGGATGATGTAGGTTGTGTGGTTAGTACTACTCACTTGTAAAATACCTATGTGGGTATGTGCCTACTTGAAATTTTCGAAGAAATCTTAAAATTCTAATATTTTCCAAATTTCCAATCTATGATATACCAGGAGTGTTAGTTGAAGTTTGCCGGTTTTACTCATAGATGTCGCTAGAGATATGCATACATTTCTATGATTTGGCATCTATGTCACACGTTTCTATGAACCTTAACAAATACACAATTCAATTCTACCAAAATAATAGCAACATGGTCCTTTACCTCAGTGAAATTGTCGTGTTTCGTTCCAAGTGAATCGCATTTGCGGCATTCGTTGCTTTTCTTATTACATCAATCTAAAAAAGCAGTGCAAGCTCATCGATTGCTGGTAGAAAATTATGGTGAACATGCTCCAGTGATCAGAACATGTGAGACATGGTTTCGTCAATTTAAAAGTGGAGATTTCGATTTAACAGGCACTGAAAATCCTGGCGCAGCGAAAAAGTTCGAAGACGAGGAATTGCCGGCGTTATTGGATGAAAACCCAACCCAATCGCAACAACAATTGGCACAAACACTAAATGTAACCCAAGGAGCAATTTTCCAAGGTTTAAAAGCCATTGGAAAAATCCAAAAGTATGGAAAATGGGTACTACACCAACTGAACGATAGACAAATGGAAAATCGAAAAACCATTTGTGAAATGCTGCTTGAACAGTTCGAAAGGAAATCTTTTTTGCATTGAATTTTAACGAGGGACGAAAAATGGATTTATTTGGAAAACCCGAAGCGAAAAAAATCATGGCTTTCACCTGGTGAGGTCGGCTCATCAACTCCAAGGTCAAATCGCTTTAGCCGTGAAACAATGCTCTGTGTTTGGTGGGACCAGTGTGGTGTGGTGTATTTCGAGTTATAAAAACCTGGTGAGACGGTGAGTACGGATCGCTACCGACAACAAATTATCAATTTGAATCATGCGTTAATCGAAAAACGGCCAAAATGGGCCCGAAGACATGGCAAAGTTATCCTACAACATGACAACGCACCATCTCATACCGCTAAAGTGGTAAAGAACACATTAAAAGCATTGAATTGGGAAATATTATCGATGTCGAAAAATGGCTTGTCGAATGGTTTGCCTCGAGAGAGAAAATGTTCTTTTAGAATGGTATCCATGATTTGCTTGGAAGTTGGGCAAAATGTTTAGAATGCAATGGTCAATACTTTGCATAAAACTTTTTGAGATTGCCTTGAGGATTAAATGTTTTTTTATTGAAAAAACCGGCAAACTTTAACTATCACCCCTGGTACCTCCCTTCTATTAAGGGATAACGACTTTTATGAGCGCTGTGTATCTAACGTTTCACTAAAGCGCCCTGCATTAGAACCGTGCGCAACGCATGCGCCATCGCATGGAAGAGAAGAGAAAAGGACAAGAAACATTAAAAGAGAGCTTGCGTATCGAGTCGGCCAAAGATATTATATGCCTAGATTCGGAACGTCACTAGCGAACCTGCAATAAGTTACAAGAATTAAGAACAACCAATGGTTAAAAAGAGATAGAGATTTTACCATCTTCTTTGAACTAATGGCATTTTCTTAGTTCTTGGAACCTCTTATAGGCTAGATAGTAAGCTGCCTCATCTAGGCAGATAGTATCTTTAAGTCGGTTCCCCACTTTGATCCTCGAAGCGCACACTGCGAGTGGCGAATGTGAACGTTAGCTAAGGAGAGCGAGTAGTGGAGGATGTTGACATATACATAGTTTGGCGAGCACCGGATTCTGCGTACGCATTCAACGTCGCGTATAAACAAACAACTTTAACTATTCCTTATATTCGTTAGTAAAAGAACCATATATATTCTATCTTCTACAAAGGTTCGTCACTACGTGTTATCAAAATTATTAAAACATGTTGTTGCGATTTTTCTGTCCAAGGAATAGGGACGGCACATCTGCTTGGCCTGGAAAAATTTATTTTCGGCAACAAAGTATTAGAATCTTCAACTGAATCATAAATGAAGCGATGTCACGTGAAACAAATTTTTAATTATTGTTAATTTTGTTACTACATGTCTTGAATATGGGACGGCCACGATATCTAAATCATCATATTTGAAACACCGTTTGAAAGCTTTTAAACATCCGTACGGCCAAAATCCAAATCCGTCACTAAAATAATGTTTATAAAACCCGTACCTCTTCCCAACGTCTTATGGCGGTGGAAAGGTACCTCTTTGATTAGTCACAAAGGTAATGTTGGTCAAATCTCTATTCCTTGCCCACATATCGTTAAACAATATCATTCCGATGTCGTGACAGACCCGTATTTAAGACATCGTAGTAACAAAAGTAACAATAATTTTAAACTTTTACCAGCTCAAATTGCTTCATTTATTGTAATTTGTTTCTTTTCTTTAACACTGCCTCTTTGTTTCCTCTATTTAGGAAGATTATATTTTCTTTACACATGTATTCTTACGCTTTTTACTGCCTCAATGTGACCTACACACCACACCACGCTCCTCAGTGGAGGGACTATTGGTTGCCTTTTGAGGGGACCCCTAGTGCTCAGATACAGGGGATTAACATTATCGATTACCTTCAGGTTGTCTTCACGGGGAAGGCACTATCTTGTACTTTGAACATCTACTATTGAACTTACATTTTTTCTCCGTGTAATCTTCAAATAAATATAAGCTGATTTTCCTCCACAGGTAGACTTATTTGATAATTAACATTTAAAATTGCAAAAAGTAAGTTTTCATTTAGCTACCAGATAAGATTGAAGTACGTAAAAGTTTTTTAAAAAAAGTTCAGGTTAAATCTATATAAGAAGATGCAACTTGCAATTAGTTCCACATCTAACAGAATCTGTGAAAAAACTTTTTACCATTAGAAAATTGGGGAATGCCTTTTGTTGGTGGTAATGTGAAAGTGTGCGGTGACAGGTCATGAGAAGATTTTACGGATTTTGTGTAGAAGGTATCAGTGGAGCGTGAGGGCGGAATTCTTGAAGACGAGGGCGTTTCCGAAGGGTGAATTGGGGGGTTAAAAATCAATTAAATTTTCAGAGTAGTTGTGGAGTGGGATTTTCTTAAATAAGAAAAGTGAGGTTACGTTGGCAAAGGATTTTTTCAAATATCTTGGTGACTAGCAGTCATTCGTCCATAAGCTAAAGATATTTCCAGTGCAAAATAAAAGTTAAATGCGAAAGATAAAGAGGCAGAGAAATAGGGGAAAATACTGCATGCCTAATAGATAAAGGTTGCTCATGGCATTTCGAAAAGGTAAAATATTTGGTTATGTCCATAAACTTACATAAAATGAAGGTATATCTACACTAAGAAAAACTATAAGAGACTGATTCACGGAAGAGCCTCATTTTAGAGTTACAATTCTTACGTTTTTCAAAGTCCCGGACTCTTTTATCCGAAAGCATAGAGTACAAGGCCTGCGAGCAAAGCAGCGTATCCTAATGCCTGAAACTTCGAAACGTATATTTTAAAAACAAGTATTCCGAGACCTCAGTGCTTGCGGTAAAGCGTGATAAATCAGGGATGAATGCTTTGAATTCATCTTTAGTATTTCTGCTCCGTCTATGATTATATAATACATTCGAATAGTTGATTAATTTCTGTTAACTTTGATAATTCCACGTTAAACATTTTAATATCAGTGATTTGCAAAATAAATGATTCTGTAAAGGTTTTGGAAAACTAAAAAAATTATTCTGATCTAAGTTAATAAATTAAAGCTTTAAAAATAAATCTTCGGTTAAAGTCGATATATAATAGTATCTTTAATACTTGTCATATTTTTTAAGATTTATGTTCCTCAGCCATGAAGTATATAAAAGAATGATTCTAGAAGACTTTATCCAAAAATTATGCCGTCCTTCCCGCATATCAACCCTGAAAACAGCATGAATATGAGATAAATTTAAACAAAAATTGTAAACTACGTGTACTCATACGAAACTCAAAATTAAGAAAATGAATATAGTTACCAAATTGTAGAAGAAAGTTTAAAAAAGAAAACATGTTTAAATTTGCTTAATTATGAAAAACTTACAGATGATGGGTGGTACATGTGCTATGAATTCAATGTTTCACGTAAGAGAAATTTAACTTTCAAATTGGTGAAAATGCATTTAGTTGAAAAGAAAACAGTTTTAACAATTTTTATGAATTCGCAAATATGTTTGACTTTAGAGGAATTTAATTATAAAGCCTATCGTATAATTAGTTATTCAATTAAACAGCTTGAGAGGCTTAATTGCGTATATCTTATCTAATATCCTTTCCAATATTAGCCAGTATTAGGATCATAATTCTTCATTGAAAAATATTTTCAGTCTAAAAAGGTTGATGTTAAAGCTGACAAACATGAAAAAGCTCGTAGATCAATGAAACAATTTTTCTGAACCACTTGAAATTTATTGTACTTGAAAATGATTCTAGAAAGCAGTCAAAGATGGCATGAAACAGGAGGATATCAGTCAGTACATACACTGTCATACGAATACAGAAATACGAAAAATATCCTAGAAGCCTAACAAGAATTAGGTTACAAAAACCTGGATGTTAATGAAAAGGAACAACTGGACGTCATGCTTACGCAAACAACCACAAGAGATGGTGAACGTAAAAGCGCCTACAGTGCTTTTATCGAACTGGTTAGGAATAAAAGGTTCAATTTTCATATCGAAACTGAAGCAAATGTAAACCAATTATTATTTATTCCCATAACAAAGATGTCAATTGGTGTTGAGTACACATCCACTGCTGACAGTTTAAAAGTAGAAAAAGTAGCGGAGTATTAACACTCAAAAATTTTTAACTATCTCAGGAATAGGCACTTCTCAGTACCTTAAGAAGGTAGGTATAAAAGTGAGTGCAAATTTGCCAGTAAGTAAAAATCTGCATGATCATGTCTCCTTTAATGGAGTTTCCATTCAGTTGAACAGCAAATCCGTCACAGACAAATCGTTTGAACAGAAGCCGGCTGATTTGGAACAATGTTTAAAAACGCACAGCAGTCCACTCTCATCAGTAGGACCTATTTTAGTGAACACTATTATAGTTCATTCATATTAAGACATAATTTCATTTTACATTACATTACTTGTACTAATAAGTAGAGGTTACCTTAAACTGAATCAAACGGTTTTATCTGGGAAAATCCTTTAATCTATCTTGGTTACTTCAAAGGCAATTCTGAAGTAATGACAGAGAGAGAGAGAGAGAGAGAGAGAGAGAGAGGGAGAGAGAGCTTAACTAAAAAGGTCTTGAGTTGTGCAGGACCAAATAATTTACGAATAATGAGAAATAATACTGTGTGAGTGGATATCATGCTGTGTAGGAACTTGCAAAATGGGACCGTTAGATGATCCTGGCACTGCAGATGATCCTACAGTGAAGGTTTATGGAGTGCCAGGACTTCGGGTTATTCAGTTAGTTATAATGCCTGATCTTATAAGTGAAAATACGTATACGCACCGACAATAATGATTGCAGAAAAAGCTTCTAATATCATCAAAGAAGATTGGGATTCTCAAAGAAAAATGAAATACTGCTTTTAAATTTTAAGCTTGTTTTTAAATCATGCCTTCGAGCATTTAGACTGAAAACAGTGGCATGAAGGTTTGTGTTATTTTGTAGATGTACGGAATATTTGTTACAACAAATCTTAGACTAATTTTACTTGGTGGTATACTTAGTAAATTATACTTTTTCATCTAGAATAGGGGTCTCGAAAAGTAGATCCTGTACCTGCTAACGATCCCAGGCCAATAGATCGTACGTACTCAGATTGGACTCAGAACTGGCGAAAGCCTTTACCTAATTCAAGCCGCTGGGAGCACTTAAATTAAAGAGCCTCAGGTCTTTCAAAACTTCATGCTAAAATTGAGAATTATGAAATAAAATAAAAAAAGTGTTGTTTTCGTTATATTAGTATTGCTAAATAAAATATTTAATGCAATTTTAATGTTTTTATACAAATAATTTAAATTCACTGAAAATTTTATATAATTACGTAAAACTGCATTCAGAATGTGACATCCATAAAAAATACTCTCCGAAGATACTCTCCCGTCCCGGCAGTACGCTATTCATTTGGAGTGATTCCATGGCCGAAAAACGATCTGAGATCCCTTGATATCAGGAAACGAAAGGTTATGCACTTAAACAAAATCATGCATCTTAAGTCTTCTGTTTCGCGACTCTACGTCTCTCGCCGCGAAGGTGGTCGCGGAATATTAAACCTTAAATTTCTTTACAACAGGATTATTTTGCGCACAGCACATAGAGTCGCAAATGGAAGAGACTCGCTTCTTAAAAAGGTCAGAAATCATAAAGAAGTGGGATAGAAGCGTTTTTATACAAAGCAGCGGAGAAGGCTGCTGAAACACTCAGATTCAACTACAGTATCAGGAGTGAGCAGAATGCATCAAATCTTATCTATCTCGAGTACTAACTCCTGAAAGCCCGCATTCAGAAAGCACAGGAGAAAAACTTTCGGGAACAGTTTCTCGATAAGAGGATGCACGGCATCTTCCACATAAATGTGGAGGATCAGTCAGTGTCGTATGAGTTAAATTTTGCTTTCCTTAAATCATCCGGATAGAAGACGGGCACAGAGAGCTTTATTTTGGCATGTCAATATGGTTTTTCTTCTACCTTAACATGCTGTCGCTACATTTTGAGCCAAGACATTCCCGATGATAGCTGCAGGGCGTGCTATGCATACCACGAGAATCTAGGACTCAGACTATCTAGTTGTCCAACTCATGCGGGAAGGACCTACATCCAAAGGCACAATGCGGCACTAAGAGTGATTTATTACTATCTCTGTCGCTCTTACGGCATTAACCTTAAGAAATAGAGTCAACTATCGAGAATGAGAAGTGCCGTATATACTAGAACTTTATATTATCGACAATTGTTTCTGTTACACAGTCCAGGCCTCACATAGTTTTTTTTTCTTTCAGAAGCGAACCAATCACAGCCAAGGAGAAAGAAAAGAAAGAGAGGTATAGAGACCTTGTAAGGGAGTTGCGATGATTGTACCCGCAAAAAAATTTTGGCAAGTTATTTTGCTTCGAGATATCTTTTTGATACACCTATACCGACAAACACCCTAAAAATTTATTTTAGGGACTAAATAAATTTAAATTTTGAAATTAGATCCAGAGATAGCAATTTCAAAAATAGAGAAATTTAAAAAACAATTAAAACAAGAATTCAGGGATAAAATTTCGCTTCTAAATTTATTTCGGGTACACTCCTATTCACAACGAGTCTCTAATTTATTTCAGTCATCGATCAAACTCAATTTTTAGATAATGTCCAGGGAAAATATTTGAGAAAATAAAAAAGCTCCCAAAGAACTATATATAAATATATATATATATATACCGACAAAATGACTGAGAGTGAATTTTAGGGGCTGAACAAATTTCAGTTTGGTAATCAGATCCAGGGATTCAATCTTGGGCGTAGTCATCGGCGCTCTTGGAGGTGCCAAGCTTTCACTGGTTAAGAGCCTGAAAAGCATCCATGTGCGTGAACAATATG
>JAAAKG020061797.1:0-17803 GCA_010014905.2 Druon quercuslanigerum | reverse complement strand
CCTCCCTACCGAGTGAGTCACGCCTACCCCGAAAGGGAAACGGCTTAATGGTGTAATAATAATAATAATAATAACTTGACTGTATTAGTCTATCATTTTTTTCAATGAAACATTATTTTGCCAATTATAAGAATAGAGTATATGAAATAAAAAGGTAGAAATATGGGTATATTTTCAATTCACGTAGAGTTTAAAGAATTTCACACTAATTTAATTTTTAATTTTTCAAAGTGGAATTGCAAAATTTTGCGGCGCCCATATTATTCAGTTGATAAATAAAATACATTTGTTGGGACGTTTATAAAATCGAACGTGCGTAACTACTGGCATAGTCAATTTTATCATTCACTTCTGTAAAATTCATGTATCTATATTTGTATATATATGTATATTTGTATATTTATGCACATAAAAATGGTTAAAATTAGAGATATTTAAAAAGACTTATCAATTCTTTGAAATCTTTGTGAATTCTTTCAGAAATCGGTTGTATTAATTTTAAAACATGAAAATATTTTAAATCTTTGTGCAAACCTTTAAATAGATTAAACTTTTGGTAAAATTCTTGAAATCTTTTAAATCGTGTAACGTCTATGTTAGATCTAGAAATTTATGTAAAGTCTTTAGAATCTTGTAACGACTGTGTTCAGGGTATAATCTAACGGGCAGCTCTGACCAAAAGGGCAGTTCTAAAAAAAAATGGTCAGTTCTAAAACTTGATTATGGGCAGTGCAAAAATACATTTCAAAAGTTGATAGAGGGAGAAAAGAGAGAAAAATTGGCGCACAGGAAGACGCCACCTGCTACCGAAGCGCAGTCACAACGATGTTGTTCAAATTTAAACGATATTTTAGCACATAACGGCCATAAAAAGTGATTAAGTGATTGATTACGGCTAAAATTTGTTCTAAGGATGTACTACAAACACTACCATGCACAGAAAAATCGGATTTTCAAATCCTTTTTTTTTTTAAGTTTTCGTATAATAGGGATTTGGTCAGTTCTAAATGAGGCTTAGATTATACCCTGCATTAAATGCTCCGGCCAATTCAAATATAGATCATCGATCCAGGGCTCCTTTTCCAATCATAATATTCCGATTGGACCGCGCTTTTCAGGATTTTAGCGAAACATTATTTATTCCAATCGCACGCAGTCTGAGCATTTCCTCCCTTGTATTTCCTGGCGCCAAAACATTATATTTCGCCCGCGCTTTTCACATTTTTAGCGGGAAATAATTTACATACATGAAATCGCCTCATTACCTTCAATTGTATTCGGTTTATCTCTGCTTCGATATCATTACATTCCTCCCTATCGGATTTCATCTCATTATCAATAGAGTTTTGCGCTGGTAATAAATTGCTGTCATTTCCTTAGAATTATCTATATTTTGAGAGATATCTGTCGTACTGTTCGCAATATTGAGTTTCGATACACCAGGAGTAACGAATTTATCATCATTTGAGCCATGATCACTATAGGTTTATGAATCTTCCAATTCTCACTCATCGGTCAACTCATCGAGTAATATTTATTCATTATTTTCCAAAATCGATTTTGACAATTTAATCCTTTTTTTTAATTTTCCATTTAGGATTGTCTTTAGTTGTTTCCTTATCTGCTATTTTTAGAAAATATTTTATTTTCAAAAATTAAAGAAATTGTATTCTTTATCTTTAAAATTCAATTTTAAGTTTAAATAGAAAAGAACATTTCAGTTTTAATTAAATTATTAAACCGCCTTAAAAGATTTTATTCGTATTTAATTCGAAGTGTAATTCTTCAAGTTTTCTTTCATCTTATTTAATTTCAAACTTAAATTATGCTGATTCAGAAAGTAAACGAATTCCAATTGTATATTAATAGCATCGATTAGTCTTACTAATCTGTTTTCATTCCCGAAGACTAATGAGTTATCTTTCATTCGATAATAATATCAATAAAATTAAAATTAACGCATTCTCGTGTGTTTACGACCTCTCTGTTGTCCAATACAAAAGACCTGAAGTATATCCGGCGCGGCTGGTTACGCAATATTTTCTCTTGCGAAATACCTGTTTTTCAAATAATGACTTCTTACATTTTGGTCTATTTTAATTCAAGAGTATTCGCAATTATCTTCTCTTTTAAAAACTTCTGTGTCCCACCAGGGTTACCAGTTGTAAAATTATTATTTCATTCTTAGATTTCAAGATCTTACATTAACGTATTTGATTAAATTGCTTTGCTCTTGTTGCCAGGGTAGAGGGACAAATTGCTTAATAATTTTCAAATATTTAATGGGATCTTCAGAAGCGAGAATCAAATTGCGGTGTTCAATCGTCAGTTTTAATATCATTGAGTCATCGATAAACAGCGTGGAATCTGTCCGAACGGGGGCCAAATTCTAAATAATTTTTGCTTTACAAGAAAAACTGAGGCTAATATATTTTAAGGTGGCTTTAGAAGCGGAACTTCATTCTGTGCAAATTTTAGTGCAATATTTGCCTTTCAGAAATTAGTATCACTTTCCTAACAATTTACTCTTAATTTTAAATAAAGCTTGGGCCTAATGTGTAAATGCCTATTTATGGCACACTTCAAAATAATTTTCTACCTTTTAGTTCTTTCTAATCTTAAATTAGAAAATTTATAGCTCTATTTTGGGAATTTTTGAAATTCCTAAGAAGCTATAATTTTCTTTATTAAGATTTACGAATGTCGATAAGAGGTCGATTTAGCCCAAATTTCTTCTCGATCTCATTGCATGAGTTCCCGAATGATACCGGGTTGCCCATCCAATCAATGATCGTACGGAGTAACTTGACTCACCTCGAATCAATATTTCCATTTTTCACTCACAATCTCCTCAATGCCAAATTGGTTTCACTAGGTCAGAGCGAGTGCATTGGCATTCTTAGGTTCCCATATATAAATGGGTTGCTTAAGAATGAAGGAGTAACTCTCCAATGCCACTCTAATCCCTTAGAACCATGACATGTCAGGAGTGAGAGGGAAAGCTCTAAAAGTTTAACAAAAACAATGCTTTATTCTTATGACTTTGCCATTTATCGGGATTAAAATAATAAATTCTTCCTATCCTGAAAAATTACCTATTATGGTCAAGTAATACTACCAGAGTTGACGAACGAATTTCTCGGAACAATCTATAATTCAACGTTGAGGAGTCGAGAGCCAAATGAGATTTCCCTTACCCTCCTGATGCCTGGCGCCGACTGACGATTTCTTCGCCGTTCTCGCGGACTTCTCCATCTCCACTGTTCGAACAGGTTGCGCACGCAACCACACATGTTTCGCATAGCGGTACATGTGACCTGTACAACTCGTCCGCTCAGAAATTCGCAAGTCAGCAAGTAGCGTATTTATTTTCTCTTTCATCCGCTCTTGAGTGAATTTTATAAATGTTAATAAAATTTATGTACTGAAGAGTTTTAATCTGTTTTAGTAGAAATATAATATTTTTTCACATAAATGCAACTTTTTGGTTAAACATTACTTTAAATTTTTTTTCTTGAAGATTTATATTTTTAATTGAAAATTCATCTCTTTCATTGAAATTTTGACTATTCATTTAAAATAATCTTCTTTAATTCATAATTCCACTACATGCGTGATTTTCAAATTACATTGTTCAAAATTTTTTTTTAACTAAAGACCTATGCCATTAGCTGACAATTTAACTGTTTGGTTTAAAAGCCTTTTATTTAAATTAATTTTTTTAATGGAAAGCTAACTTTTGCATTTTTTGAGGATTGATCTTTTTTACTTTAAATTCTCCATTCTAAGTAAAAAAAATTTTTTGTGTTTCAAATTTTATGCTTGTTGGCTGAATATGCATTAGCTTCGAGGAAAATTAATTTTTTGATGAAAAGTCATATTTTGGTTTATAAATCCAATTTTTGTCGAGAATCTTCGTATTTTGGTTCAAGGTTCAACAATTTAGATGAACTTTTATGACTTTCTTGAGTAAAAAATTATGTTTTTTGAACATTTGTCTTTTTAAAATAAAATTCTTTTTTTATTAAATAAATGTCGTATTTTTTATTGGAATTTAATTTGTGACACTTTTTTGTTGGAATATATCTTTTTAATTTTTTATGTTAATTTTGGCAGCCTGCTAGTCTAAATCAATATTAATAAAATATTGAATAATCTTAAATTTGTCTTAAAAATATTTACTAGTTGTATATAATAATTAAATAACTATATAAAATAATTGTTTCAAAGTAACCTTTATTTTTGGCAATATACTTTTATAACAAAATATTACTTTCCAACTATTAACTTCATTTTGTTGTAAAATTTCAAAGATTTGAAATTAATCCCAAAGAATTTCTTATATTATCAATCAAATATTTTTATTTTTCGAACTAACTGAAAAACAGCTGCTAATCCATCTAGATTATTATTATTAATTTCATTGATTATCAGTAAAAACTTCTTAAATAAGTTCTGAGCTAAAAATGCTTTGAATGTTTTAAAAAGAATTCACAAATTTAATAATTGGAAAATAAAAGTAAAATTAAAATTACCTCCTTATATCTAAGTGTTTAAAATTTTTGAAACAGTTGAAAAGCACATTCAAATTATTCTCCTATGACTCGTTTCAAAATGAGCTTCAACACAAGAATTGTTGCTAATTTCATAGTTGATAGTAACTTTCTTTTTCTGAATGGGAATGTAAAAAAAACCTATAATCTGAAAATGATAATTTTGAAAGCATTTGATTAAAAAAGGCTTTCTGTTACAAAATACAGAATAAAAAAATACAAAAAATGTCGAACATAGAAAAAGATCGTTTAGATCGGGATTATTCAATTCCGGCTTTTGAGACAAGAATTGCTGAATTAAAGAAAAGGAGAAGAACTGAAGCATTGCCTTTAGAAACTGCTATGGAACGTCTCGTAAGGTTTATTTAAACTTTTTTAAAAATTTTAACCTAATATCAATATTTTTTTAATTTTGAATTAAAGAAAATATAGTTTGTCAAATGGGTTTTTTGTATTTACAGGAAAAATTTAAAGAAAGCCGAATGTTGAGACAAGAGTCATTAAAAACGACTCATCGTCACGTTCTGGAAGTTGCAGCTTTTATTTTAGATACTGAAGCTGATTTTTTGGAAGAGGGAATTATTGATAAGGACGAATATGTCAATATTTTTAGCAGTTTTTTCAGAGAAGGGGGAAGAAAAGCTATTCTCATTTATCTTCAGCCAATGCCACCTCCGGACTTTGGTAACTGCAATTTCACAAAGATGAACAAATTTCATTTTTTCAGGGATCACAGCCAGTCCCCTATTCCCCGTTTTTCCTTCTTTCCACCTTTTTTTATAGAATAACTTTTTTAAAATTAATTTGTTTAGGTGTTATAATTTTTTAAAATAAAACTGAGTGGTTGAATTTTTAACAAAACAAGATAAATTTTCAATAATAATTTTCAATAATACATAAAAAAATGAATTCTCTACAAAAAATGCAATAGTTGATATTATAATCGAGAAAATATTTTTATATAAAATAACAAACAGATTAATTGAACCAAAAAGAGGTTTGATAAAAAAAACATTAAATTTCTACCAGAAAAGATAAGTTTTCAATACAAAAAGATCTTTTTACAAAATAGTTAAATTGCCAAATAAAAAATTTTAATTTTCAACCAGAAAGTTGCATTTAGAATAAAAAAAGCTTTAATTTATGAAAAAAAAGAGATCTGAAATCAAAAGACGAATCTTCAACAAGAGTTGAATTTTCAACCAAGAAAGAAAATGTAAAAAAAAAATTAAATTTCCAATACGAATAGAAAAGATTTTTACAAAATACTTTACAAAATGACACAATAATTTAACTAAATGATTAAATTCTTAACCAGAAAATTGTATTTTTAATAAAAAAGATGACATTTCTGCCAAAGGAGATGAGCTTCCAAATCAAAATGACAAATCTTAAACAAGAGTTGAATTTGCAACCAAGAAAGATATTTCAGTCAACGTTGATAAAAATTTAAATTAAAATGTAAAATTTTTAAGCCAAATGGACGAGCTTTTTTACAAAAAATTTGAATTTTCAATTACTGAAAGAAATTTTTTACCAAAAAGATAAATTCACAAACGACAAGATTAATCTTCTACTAAAAATTTTAAACAAATAAATTTATTTTGAACGAAGTTGACTTTTTAACTAATTTTTTTAATTAATTTTTTTTATAAAAAATGGAATTTCCTACCACTTGAGTAATTTTTATACCAAATCTAAAATTTTAAACCAAAGAGATGAATTCTCTACATAACAGCTAAATTTCGAACCCTTAATTAATAATTTTTTGCCAAAAATGCAATAGATCATATTTAAAATAAAAAAAGATTTTAATTTTTCATAAAAATATTTGAATATAGCTATATGTTGTATACTAATGTTTAATAAAATAAATTCATTTTAAAGTAATTAGTGAAAAATGCAACTACTTGGTTGAAATTTATACGAATTTGTCCAAATTATTTTTTTTCTCAAATTAATCTCTTTGGATAGATATTTAATTATGTTGTTGAAAATTATTATTTTTTTTTTAAATTATTTTTCAAACTAAAAATATAAATATACCCATTTTAGTTAAAAACTTGTACTTTTAAATGAAAATTCATCTCTTTTCCTGAAAATTTTCTTGTAAATTATATTTATTTTAGTTAAAAATTAATTTATATCTAAAAATGCAACAGTTACATTTAGGCTTAAAAATAGTTATTTTTAAACAAAAATTCATCTTTTTTAGTTTAAAATTACATTATTTGGTTGCAAATTTATGAATTTTGTTGAAATTTGATATTTTTTGGTTGAATTCAAGGGTTTTTAATTTGAAATTTAATTTTTTTTTAAATGTCAACCAGTAAATAATTCGCTGACAATTCATATTCTTTGTTTGTAAAATCAATTACTTGGTTTTAAGATAAACTACTTTTTAAAAAAATTGATTTATTTTGGATATGGATTCATCATTTGAGTTGAAAATTGATATTTTCTGTTCAAAAATCGAACTATTTCGTAGAAATTTTGTTTGTTCTAAGTCTTTTAAAATTTCGTTGAAAATTAAAAAATGTAATTAAAAATAAATATATATTTTTGAAAAATTGATATATTTCGTAATTCAGTCTCCTTTCTTGTCCAAAAATTTAACTATTTGGTTAAAAGTTTTCCTTGTTTGTGGATTCATTTCGGTGGATACAAATTTTAATAATCCGTTATTAGAAACCTAATTTTTGTGTTTAAAAATGCATCTGATGGTACAAATATTGAATTCTTCTTGAAAATTATATTTTTGTTTTGTTAAATATTTATTGTAGTTCAAAATTTATGTCTGTGGTATAAAAATGGAATTGTTTGGTTAAAAATTAATTTTTTTTTTGTTTTCGAATTAATTTTTTAACTGAAACTAAAACTATACGATTTTTTGAGAAAATTGAGGGTGTTTACTGAAAATGTATTTTTTCTGGTTGCAGATTCTTTTTTTATTTTTTTTTTGTTGAACTTAAAAATATTTTTTTTTATTCAAATTTAAATATTTCGTTTAAAATTGATAATTTTTAATTGAAATTTCATTTATTTGATTGAAAATTTAACTATTTTCCTAAACATTCATTTTTCTTTCGTACAATTCAACTGGTAGAAACTGCATCTTTTTGAAAAAGATTCGTTTGGCTTGAAAATTCAATGATTTAGTAAAAAGTTCAACTATTTTGTTGAAAATTCATCTCGTTTGCTTGAAAGTTAAACTATTTTATTGTCGGTTTATAATGTCTCATCGAATCTTTTATTACCAATTGTTCATAAAATATAAATTTGTCAATTTGTTAATTTGTTAATGAAACTGAGTATAAAAATAAATACACTACCGTCGGACATTATGAAATCGATTGACACAAGCACTATTAAAAATCACTGCTGGCTTTGAACCACGATAACTCAACGAAAAAAGTTGACAGGGCATTTAAAAAAAACAGTTGGAAAGCCTATGAAATTCCACGTCTAGTAATGTTAAACAGATTTCTCTTTGATCTGCTGAAGAGAATGCAGCACGTGATAAGTTTCAAAAAAAATCTAGATTTTCTAAAATTATGTACCTCGACTTCAACTTTTAGCATAACCTAGGAAATTTGTTTCGAAAATCTGAAAATTATACGGCATAGAGCCTACAATTTTATCTTTAATTTAGGCCAAAGAAATTTAAAAAAATTTTAATTGGTTCCCGTGATACGATTCAAAATGTTAAATCGTAACTGAGTTGAGTTTTAGTCGACGATTATGGTTCTCGGCCGGTCTGCTGCTCGCCTCCTTCGTTGAGTCAGTACCGAACAGGCCACGCACTGAGGTGGTGCTTGTTTGTGGCTTTATTTTGTAATTTTGGTTATCGAAAAATTAAATAATGAGCGAGTTGATTGTGCAAAAGAAAATAATAAACTACTTATTAGAGATTAAAAATATAATTTTCATCACTCCTACGCACTGTTTTGTATTTAATTTATTTTGGAAATTCCATTATTATTTACTTTTAATATTTTTGAGTGTTTTTCATACAAATAATTTATTTAGAATTTAGCTGCTTAATTCGTTTAAAAAATTTACAATAATTTGAACCAAAAATTACTGTTGAGCAGAATCAAAAGTATAAGAGAGTTCCAATCGAGCACCACCTCTGGGCGTGGCCTATTCGGTCCTGCCTCAACGAAGAAGGCGAGTAGCAGACCGGCCAAGAACCGTGATCGTCGACTAAAACTCAACTCAGATACGATTTAACATTTTGAATCGTATCTCGGGAACCAATTAGAATTTTTTAAATTTCTTTTGCCCAAACTAAAGATAAAATTGTAGACTCTATGCCGTATAATTTTCAGATTTTCGAAACAAATTTCCTAGGTTTTGTTGAAAATTGAAGTCCAGGTACAAAATTTTAGAAAATCTAGAATTTTTTTGTTTAACTTATCGCGTGCTGTATTCTCTTCAGCAGATCAAAAAAAATCGGTTTTACATTAATAGAAGTGGAATTTCATAGGCTTTCCAAATGTTTTTTTAAAAATGCCCTGTCATCTTTATTCACTGAGTTATCGTGGTTCAAAGCCAGCAGTGATTTTTAATAGTACTTGCGTCAATCGATCTCATAATTTCCGACGGTAGTGTACCCTTTTTAGTTAAAAATTTGTATTTTTAATTAAGAATCCATCTCCTTGCCTAAACCTTTCTGCTGATTTTAGTTAAAAATTAATTTATAACAAAAAATGTAAAATTATCATTTGGGGTTTAAAATGGTTATTTTTAATTAAAAATTTATCTTTTCTTCTTGAAAAATACACTACTTGGTTCAATTCAACGGGTTTTAATTTGAAATTTAATTATTTTTTATGGAAATGTAAACTTATAAATCTTTTGCTAACAATTCATATTTTTGCTTAAAAATTTAACTGCTTGATTTGAAGATAATGTACTTTTTAAAAAATTGATTTATTTTCGTTATAGATTCATCATTTAAGCTGAAAATTCATATTTTCTGTCAGAAAATCGACCTATATTGTAAAAAAAATTTTTTCTCCTAAACCTTAAAAAAATTCGTGGAAAATCAAAAAATTTGATAAAAAATAAATGTTTATTTTGTTGAAAATTGAAATATTTCGTAAATGAGTCTTCTTTTTCGGTCAAAAATTCAACTATTTGGTTGAAAGTGGAACTATATACTTTGTCCAAAATTCATTTCCTTCATTGTGGACTCGTTTCAGTGGGTAAAAATTTTAATAATCCTTTATTAGAAACGTAATTTTTGTATTAAAAATGCATCTGATGGTACGAATATTGAATTATTATTGAACATAATTTTTTTTTAAAGATTTATTATAGTTAAAAATTCATTTTTGTGGTTAAAAATTGAATTATTTAATTTTCTTAGCTAAAAATATAACTGCGCTATTTTTTGAGAAATTTCAGGGTTTTAATTGAAAATGTAACTTTTCTAGTAAAAAAATTATCTATTTGGTTTCATACATATTAAACTTTTTTGTATCGAATTAATGTTTAGTTTGAAAATTCAATTATTTGATAGAAGATTAAACTATTTCGTTGAAAGCTAAGAATTAAACTATTTTCATGAAAATTCTTCTATTTTTAGAAAGAGCATTTTTTTGCTTCGAAGTCGTCTTTTTGATTAAAGATTCAAATATTTGGTTATCAATTCGTCTTTTTTAGTGGAGTTCAACTGGTTCCAAATTCTTTTTTGTATTTTTTTTGTTGAACTTAAAAATATATTTTCTTAAATTTGAATTCAAATATTTTGTTTAAAATTAATAATTTTTAATTAAAATAACACCTATTTGATGGAGCATTTAACAATTTTCCTAAAAATTCTTTTTGCTTTCGTTCAATTCAAATGCTCGAAAATGAATCTTTTTGGAGAACATTTATCTTTCATGGTAAAACTAAAAAATTCGTATTTTTTAAATTTCAAAAATCTATGGTTGAGTAGTCATCCTTCTTTTTTCGAAATTCTTATTTTTTGGTTGAAAATTAACTCTTCTGTTAAAAATTCGTCTAATTGTCTTGAAAGTTGAACTATTTAAATATTGGTTTATAATGTCTCATTGAATCTTTTATTAAAAATTGTTCATAAAATATAAATTTGTTAATTTGTTAATTTGTTAATTTGTTGATGGAACTTATTATAAAAATAAATATATACACTTTTTCTTAAAAAATTTATGAAATAGAAGACCTGCTAAGTATAAAATAATTTTTTTTTGGTATTGCAAAATCCAAAATTATCGCTTTCAGTGAGTTTTTTTTTCGCGATTTCTTATTTAGTGAATCTACTAAGGGACAGTGCTTTTTAAAGAAAAATTTTTTTATCGAAAAAAAATCGTTTTCAGCAACTAATAGTTATAAACAATAATTGATTATTCATACTTATACTTTTTCAAAAAAATCTGATAGAAACATAAATTGATAAAAATAAAAATACGTTTCTTAAAACGTAGAAAATTAAAAGCTAAAATATCAGTTACAGAACGTGGAAGCTAATGAAGATAATATATTTTTCATGTTATGATTTTGAAAATATATCATAACTTACTTTTGCCGATATTTCTATTTTGTATAGATTTTTTTGACAAGTGTGAGTATAGAAAAAATTATTGTTTATCACAATTTTTTTGTTAAAAATGGGATTTTTTTAAATGCAAAAAATAATTTTTTTAAATAAGTAATATCCTCAAATAGATTTATCAATCGAGAATTCACTAAAATTATAACTTTAAAAAATATTATTCAGGACACTATGCAGAATCATTAAACTAAAAATTTTTGTAAAATTTTTGAGTTTCTTTAAATTTTTTATACCTGAAATCTTCACTTTAAATAAAAAATAATTGAATTTACAGAAGATAACATTTTTGTACAAAATTTTAGTATATTTAAACAAAAAAAAAATTATGTTTAAAAAGGACTTACAATCTTAAACAAGTGTTTGTTTTGTTCAGATATCGTTTTTTCGTCTAAAATTGCCATTATGCTTACAAAACTATCAGATTAAGAGTAATGTTTATATTAATTATTTAGAGCAATTTTCAGAAATTTATGGTGATTTTACAGGTAAATATGGTAACTTTTAATAAATAATTCAAAATTAAATTTTAAAATTTTTTATAAATTTCTGGAACTTTATGAAATTTTTTAGTAATGTATGGTAATATATACATACAAACATATATACAAACATACATAAATGTAATTTATGGTAGGTTACCATAAATTAGATAAAATTCGATTAAAAAATTTCTACAAATTTCCGGAAATTTAGGGAAGTTCTGGGTAATTTATGGTAATTTTACAGGCGGATGGGGTCACTTACCATAAATTGCCCAAAATTCTATTTAAAAATGTCTACAAATTTCAGAAAGCGTATGAAAATTCTTGGAAATTTATGGTAATTTTACAGGTAAATATAGTAACTAACCGTACATTACCCAAAATTAAATTTGTAACGTTTTGATAAATTTCCTTAAATTTATGAAGTTTTTTCGTAATTAATGGTAATTCCACAGGTGACTTATAATAACTGATGATCCATGACCCAAAATTCAATTTTAAAATTTTTTAAATAATTTACGGTAATTTTTGGTAATTTACGGTAATTTGGTTATTTATACATGGCAACTTTCCATACATTACGGCAAAATTGTATTATTTTCATAAACTGTCATAAACACCTGCAGCCAAAACTGTGATAAAAATTGTAGTTTACAATTTTGCTAAACTGTTGTCTAAATTTGTATTTTTCACAAGAAATTAGTTTAATTGTAATAATATTATGGAGAAATATTATAAATTAATTTTGAATTTAAGATATCAATTTTCCTAAACTAAAGATAGTTTTGTCGTTGCTCATCTTTTGCATTATTTTAGATAATAGATATTATAAAATAAAACAATTTCCTATCTATTTTGATTTTATATTTTAATTGGCAATGGTTAAATTGCGATACGTCACATAGTGACCAAAATCCGAACTATAAAAAATAGATACGATTTTAAAGATTTATTTATTTAATACTAAAAATAAGTCTTTATCGGAAACAAAGAGGTTTAGATGGAATTTTCATATTATATAGTGAAAAATCACATTTTTTACAGGAATATTTTTCAAACAAAAAACAATATTTGTACTATTTATTTTGATTGTTAACGGATAAAAAACATAAATAAACCTATTTCAAAGCAAAAATAAACTCAAAGTAAATTTTTATCAATCAGTGTATCAAATATCTATTATTTAATATTCTGATCTAAAAGTTAGGTTAGAATTCGTATTTCAATTCCAATCGTCTATTATTCGTATTCTTTGCATAATCTGGATCAAATATGTCTCTACATACATTACTTAAAGTTTATTTAGGCTCAAAAAATATTAAAAGTCACATCAAAGAGTGACATAATTGTTTTTTGTTGAAAAAATTTCGTGACAAAAATGTCATTTTTCACTGTTAAAGGTGGAAAATATATTTAAAAAAATTTTTTTTGATAAAAATTTAACTTTAGCATGCAATCATTTTTTTTAAATTCACAAAAAAATAGTAAAAACACTTTTGTCTAAAAATTAAAATACATCTTTAAAATTGTACCTACTGTTTCTAGTTCCACTTTTCACCACAAGGTGGAAAAATGGTCGTCCGCCATTCCCAACATAAAAAATTTTTAAAGAAAAAAAATCGTTTGGTTGTTTAAGAGAATATTTTGCATCTAATGAAAGTGATCCATTTATTATTTGTTGTTCTTTACGCCGGTATTTCAGGTAAAAAAATTTTCCATCAGGCTAAAAATCACTTTTATTGAAAAAATTAACCTATTTTACTTACAATTAAACTTTTTCAAAAATATTTTTTATATCTTTAATTTAGACTCAGGCCGATGGACTCCAGAACTTGCAAAAGAAAAAGTAGTGTTGCGATGTGTTATAACTGAAGGTACGAAAGAAAAATTTCGTGGAAAATGCGTCATAGTTTATCGATTGAGAAATGACGTTAACTTTGAAATGAAAGAATTATTGGAAGTAATTTAAGTTTCAATTACTTCAAACTATTTATTATCTAATATTAAAAAAATAATAGTAGTATACCCAGGACAGTTCTGGAAAGCCGTTCTCTTCTCAGCTAAATTACACTAAAACAGCCACTGGTAATTTACCAACAAACGATAATGGTTCGTGTCTGTGCTAAAATGCCACCATTTGGCAAGTTATATCCCATCACAACTTATTTTAATCAGTTACCTAGTAGGAACGTACATTATCGTAAAGTAGGAAACTAGTTTACCTACAGTCTGTAAAGTAGAAATATTACCGAGATTCTTTCTAAAGTCGGTTATGCAGGTTTCTATTTAACCGTTCAAGATTTAAGGTTCCCATGTAGGTGGCGCTTGAGTCTTGGAGAATCCCCAAGTTCCAGAACAGCCACTAGTTATTTTCCCATAAACGACAATGCTTCGTATCCGCTAAGATATAATAATTTGTTATGATAGATGATGATAGATGATGATGATATATAAGCTTCTGAACTCTTTCTTGGGTTCTTAAATTCTTGTCGGTAACTTATCAGCGGTTGGTTCACTGACATTTTGCTCAGAACAGAACCATGTCCCATACTCGTTATAGGTATACTACCAGAATTTCAAATCGTATGCAGACAAAATTTTTTTTTCAAATTCTATGATAATATAAAATCATTCTGGTATAGGAAACCTATTTTGCTTACATGGAAGTGGATCCAATTTCCAAAAGTGCCTTTTCAGCGGTTTCTGAATTTTTATCTCGATTGCATAAAACAAACGTACTTGCCAATATTGACTGGGGAGATTTACTGGAAGAAGAAGCGGGTCGAAAAGCTAAGGAAAATTTCATTGGTGCTTTTGTCGATTTTTGTAACTTTATGAGCAGTAAGTTTGTTATTATTCATTAGCAATTAACAATTGAATTATTTTCTTTAATTTATTAATTACTTATTTCCTAATTATTAATTATCATCATTGGCTTCTTGAATATTGATTTCAGGATTATTATAAAACATTCTACTTTAATTTATTTTGTATAAACAGTGACTAAGATTGACTTGGATAATATTTTAAAATTTTCGATCGACTGGGATACTTACAACAAATGTTTGTCAACGACAGAAAACTTCGAGCGATGTAGCAAGAATTTTGAATGTTTTTTAGCAGTTGAAGATAATGTTAAGGCCTGGATGAAAATTATGGAAAGGGTAATATCATAGAAATATATTTTTTTAGGATATTGCTTTCCCTCAACAATAAATCTTTTAAATAAGAAATGCAGAATTAATAAAATACAAAATAAAAAAAAGGATTAGTAATTTTTTCACTTCAAGATAAAGTTCTTTTTATATTTTTAGAAAGAGGACCTTTTAAATAAAAAAAAATAGAAAAGTATATACTTTTTTGTTTAAAAATTCAAATTTTCCCTTTTGCAAAAAAGGAATAAAACCGATGCACTTTATATACATTTTCTCAAAAAAATTATTTTTTGAAATAAAAAATATGTTATGATTTCAATATTATTTCTTACTATACAATTCAATATTTTTTCTGCAAGACAAAAAAAATTAGTTAAAACAATTTTCTATTGTAAAATATATTTCTCATGTGATTATATTGGTTTTATCATTGATTTTCTAGATTTTCGATATGATTCAAATAAAAATAAATAGAAATTCGCAAAAAGTAAAATTCCTGACACTGTAAAATGACCGAAAAATAAAATATTCGAAATAATAAACTTATCGTCAACTTAAAGTTTTCGATTTAAAAAATTTTCGAATAATAAAATTCCCGACAGTTTTTAATACTATTTTTTGATTTTATGACTTTTGCCAGATAAAATGTATTAAAAAATTTTCTTTAAATTATTTTCTGTCAACAGATCTAAGATCAATTTTTTTAATATGAAATTTTGTTTGTAAATTATGAAAAAAATTATCTGAAGCTCCGTTGGGATTCGAACCCAGGTCATTTATATTGCCGGTCAAATCCTTTTACTTACTAAGCTACACAATAATTATATTGATTTCAGAACAGTAAATAAAAGCAATTAACATCAAATTATTTAATACAGTTTACCTCGTCAAAACCGTACCCTTAAAAAATATAAAATATTCGGATATTTGAATATTTGATGTTTTTAAAAATATGTTGCAAGTATAAGAAATTGCGTCGAAATTCCACTTCTTCGAATTCCAGTGGAGCTTCAGCGAAATTTTTTTCACAATTTAGAAATAAAAATCCATTTGAAATTTTTTTATTTCAGACCAGTAAAAGAACAATTAACATCATATTTTGTTGATAGTTTCATTAAATTTGAAAAAGGCTTATTCACAGAAAAAAATAAATTAAAAAAATTGCTGATTAGAGATATTTCCCGTAATAAAATTTAAGGCGGTATAAAAATACTAAAACAGAAAAATTTTCAACTGTTAAAATTTAGGTGACGGTAATTTTATTTTTTATGATTTTTCTGTTGTCCCAATTGAAAATGTCATTTTGCAACCTGAAAAATCATAAAAAATAAAATTCCCGATAGAGTAATATTTCCAAATTGGAAAATCATCGAAAAATAAAATTCCCAACAGTCTATACTATTAGCGAATTCAAAGAGTCCCGACAGAAAAGTATCAAATCGTAAAATATTCAATATAAAAAAACAATAATAATATATTTATATTTTTGAAAAATAATTAAAATTTTTTAAAGTTTCTGAAATTAGTTGTTGAATTCAAAGTAACAATAACTGAAAAAATATATTTCGGGATGAGATTTTTCTTCAATAACAATACTGATCTGAAAGTGAAATTCGATAGCATAAACTATCGGGAAATTTATTGATTGCATATTTTTTAATTTGGTAACATTATAAACCGTTCAAAAATATTACTATTTGGGAATTTAATTATTTGAGAATTGCATAATTCGTGCATTTTATTGTCCGGGAATTTTCCAATTACGAAATTTTATTATAAGGGAATTTCACAAAGTCGGGAATTTTATTCTTCTGGGATTTTTTAATAATTTCATTTTGCAACTGAAAAATTTTAAACAGTTAGTTCTGTAACTTTATAAAAAAGATTGAACTGAATAGTTAAAAAATATTTTAATCGAAAATGTAATTTCTTTTCTACAAAAATTTTGTGTACAAAATAGTTATGTAAAGCACATCGCTTTTATCATGTTTCCTGTAAACGAATATTATGGAAATATAAAATAAAGTAGTAAACAAAAATGTAGGATGGATATTTTCCTGGGAATTAATTTTTTTCCCAAATTAACATTTTTTGTTTAAAAAATAAAAAAAATATTGATTAGCGAATTAGTCTTATTTGAGTTTTAGGGACTCTAAATGGATACAAAAGAAAAAAAGTGCAATAACATAAAAACATATTTTTTTTTGTAAAATGTTTTGCAATCTATATTTGCATACAGTAAATTAAATAGATGTAAATAAATTTATTTAAAAAAAATGTAAAAGATCATATAGTTATATTTTCTACTCGAATATTTATTTGGATTTTTATTTTTCAAATATAATTTAGGCTATTGTCGAAAGTGAACAATTGCGAAGAGAGACAGAAACAGTTGGACCATCTGAGGAACTTACATATTGGAGAAGAAAATTAGTTCGTTTTTCTGCTATTGTTGAACATATAAAATTGCCTGAAACTCAAAAGTTTATACGATTTCTTGAAAAAAAGAAATCAAAATTGTTAAAGGTTTCACGATTTTGACGGCAGATTCTTTATTTTTATAACAAAGACCTATTTTTATTCAATCAAAATTAACAATTGTTTCACACTTTTTATTTTTTATGCAGAAATGGAAAAAACTGGAAAATGAAATTATGACAGTGCAAATATTATCTCAGGATAATGTTAAGTATTTATATGCCTTAAAAAAGTTTATCCAGCCTTTGTACAGATTGGATCCAACAAAAATTGGCGACTGTTTACCAGCACTTATGTATGCAATTCGTATGATTTATTCGACTTCTAGATTTTTTAATACGAGGCAAATGGTTACTGCCGTATTTGTTAAGGTATAGGTAAAAAATGTACTTTATTAATGCAAAAAATTCTTAATATAATTTATTTTAATTAATTAAAAAAATTAATTTATGTATTTTAAGATCAGAATATAATTAATTTTTTCAAGAATAATTTTATGCAAAAGAACATAAAAAAGATTCAATCATTAAAAAATAGATTTCCAAACTATCT
>JAAAKG020061786.1:0-17804 GCA_010014905.2 Druon quercuslanigerum | reverse complement strand
ATTTTTAAAAATTCTGTTCACCTCTAATAACTTCTCTTCGATTTTTATTAATCTTTTTAATTTACTTTTAAATCATTCTGAATCCCTTTGAGATTTTTGGTTTACTTTTTTTTAATGATTTTAAAATTATTTTCAATTCTTTCCAATCCTTTTGAATTTTTTTGATATTTTTTGGATACTTCTAGTTTGTTTTAAATTCATTTATATCATTTAAAATTCTATTGAATTGTTGTGAACTAATTTGAATTCTCTTGAATTATATTTAATTTTTCTAGAATATTTTTAATGCTTTTCAACTTTTTCAAATTATTATACATTGTTTAGAATTCATGTGAAGTGTGTTGAATTTTTTTCAATTCTACTTAATTATTTTTATTTCACATCAAATTTTTTCTATTCTTTTGATTTTTTTTTTTATTATTTTAAATTCTTTAAAACTGTTTCAAATTCCATAAAATTCTTTTCAAGTTTTTTAAATTCTGTTAACCTCTAATTAATAGCTTCTCTTCGATTTTTATTAATTCCTTTAATTCCCTTTTGAATGATTTTTTATCCTTTCGAGGTTTGTCTACTGCTTTTAATGATTTTAAAATTATTATTAATTTTACTAAATTATTTAGGATTTTCACCATTATTTTCAATTCTTTCCAATCCTTTTTAATATTTTTATTTTTTGAATACTTCTAGTTTGTTTTAAATTTTTTGATATCATTTTAAATTCGGTTGAATCGTTTTGAAATAATTTGAATTCTCTTGAATTATAGTCAATTGTTTGAAATTATTTTTATTGCTTTTCAACTATTTCCAATTGTCAAATCATTTTGAATCCCTTTCAGGTTTTTTTTTACTTCTTTTAGAGATTTTAAAAGTATTTAAATTGTTCTGAATTATTTGAGGTTTAAAGATTATTTTCAATGCTTTTCAATCCTTTTGAATTATTTTTAAATTTTTTGAATACTTTTAGTTGGTTTTAAATTATTTTTAATTCTTGTTAACTGTTTCCAATTGTTATAAATTGTTTATAAATTATGTGAAGCGTTTTGAATCGTTTTCAATTCTGTCTAATTATTTTTATTTCGCATCAATTTTTTTCAATTCTTTTAATTTTCTTTTTATTATTTTAAATTATTTGAAACTATTTTAAATTCCATAAAATTCTTTTTAATTTTTAATAAATTCTGTTTACCTCTAATCACTTCTCTTCGATTTGTATTTATTCGTTTAATTTCCTTTTAAATCATTTTGAATCCCTTTGATATTTTTTTACTTTTTTTGAGCATTTTGAAACTATTTTTAATTTTTCAGAATTATTTGGGAATTTAAAATTATTGTCAATTCTTTCCAATCCTTTTGAATTATTTTTAAATTTGTGAATACTTGTAGTTTGTTTTATATTTATATTACTTAAAATTCTGTTGAATTGTTTTGAATTAATTTGAATTCTCTTGAATTATGTTTAATTGTTTTAAATTATTTTAAATTCTTTTTAACTATTTCAAATTGTTATAGATTGTTTAGAATTCATGTGTCTGGTTTTGAATTGTTTTCAATTCTGCTTAATTATTTTTATTTCGCATCAATTTTTTTCCATTCTTTTGATTTACTTTTTATTATTTCAAATTCTTTAAAACTGTTTCATATTCCATAAAATATTTTCCAATGTTTTTAAATTCTGTTTACCTTTCAATTATCTTTAATTTCCTTTTGAATTATTTTTAATCCCTTTGAGGTTTTTTTACTTCTCTTAATGATTTTAAAATTATTTTTAATTTTACTAAATTATTTGGGATTTTTAACATTTTTTTTCAATTCTTTTCAATCTTTTTTATTTATTTTTTTAATTTTTTGAATGCTTCTAGTTAGTTTTAAATTTATTTAATTCTGTTAAATCCTTTTGGAATAATTTGAATTCTCTCGAATTATAGTAAATTGTTTTAAATTATTTTTATTGCTTTTCAACTATTTCCAATTGTTTTAAATTGCTTAGAATTCATGTGAAGGGTTTTGAATTATCTTCAATTCTGCTCAATTATTTTTATTTTACATCAATTCTTTTCAATTTTTTTGATTTTACTTTTATTATTTTAAATTCTTTGAAACTGTTTCAAATTCCATAGAATTTTTAAAATTTTGTTTACATTCTGTTTACCTCTAATAACTTCTCTTCAATTTTTATTAATACCTTTAATTTCCTTTTAAATTATTTTGAATCCCTTTAATATTTTTATACTTTTTTGAGGATTTTGGACCCTTTTTTAATTTTTCAGAATTATTTGAGATTTATAAAATTATTTTCAATTCCTTCCAATCCTTTTGAATTATTTTTAATTTTTTTGAATACATCTAGTTTGTTTTAATATTATTTATATCATTTAAAATTATTTTGCGTTGTTTTTAATTAATTTGAATTCTCTTGAATTATGCTAAATTGTTTTAAATTATTTTTAATGCTTTTCAACTATTTCCAATTGTTGTAAATTGTTTATAATTTATGTAAAGGAATTTGAATTGTTTTCATGTCTGCTCAATTATTTTTATTTCACATCAATTCTTTACAATTCTTTTGATTTCTTTTTTATTATTTTAAATTCTTTGAAACTGTTTCAAAATCCCTAACATTCTTTTCATTATTTTCATTATTTTTAATTGTTTAGAATTATTTGGGATTTTTAAAACCATTTTCAATTCTTTCCAATCCTTTTGAATCATTTTTACATTTTTTGAATACTTCTTGTTTGTATAAATTTATTTATATCATTTAAAATTATGTTGAATTATTTTGAATTAATTTAAATTCTCTTTATCTATTTTTAATTGTTTTAAATTATTTTTAATGCTTTTCAATTCTTTCCAATTGTTATAAATTGTTCTGTATTCTTGTAAATGGTGTTGAATTGCTTTCAATTCTGCTTGATTCTTATTAATTCTTTTCAATTCTTTTAAGTTTCTTTCAATTATTATAAATTCCATAAATAATTTTTCATTTTTCTAATTCTTTTGTATTCTTTTAATTCCTCTAGAAAATATTTATAATAATTTTATTTTATTTAAAAAATTTATATTTTCCGCAAGTCCTAAGACACATATTAAGAAAATAAGTTTTATTTAACATTGTAACTATAATTAGCATTCTCTACTTAAATAATAATCTGAATTAAATAAGAAGTGGTCATAGATAACAAAAAAATTAATAACGTGAAGCATAACGACTTATACAAATAATATTAAATAATTGCAATTCGTAATGTTCGAATCGTAATGCAGACTCTAGAGGTTCTTTTAAAGAAAGTATGCATAATTAATTCAGGAGGCGTTACCACCAGTAATTAGCAATAATTAATTAAAAAGAAAGGAGGGTTTAATTAACAAAATGCATGAATGTATGCATTTGATTTTATATTCCTTACTCTATATTTAAATATTGCTTTATATTTAATCAAAGGAATTTTAAAAAAATCAAAGAATTGGAAAGAATTCACAAGGTGATACGATTCCTACTTTACCGACACTTTTTTTACTTTCCATCTCATTTTCACACGATGGGGCACATCGAGATGAAAATTTGAGATGATAAATAAGATGCAATCAGGTCTGAACCTAAATTTTTAAAATTATGAAAAAAGTTTGTTTATAAGATATTTTTATTTTTTTCGTAATTATTAAAATTTAGGGCCAGACACACCTTTATTAGTGCTTCTTATTTGTTATCCCAAATTTTCATCTCGATGTGGTGCTTTGTGTGAAAATCAGTTAGTAAATAAAAATAGTGTCGGTAAAGTAGGAATCTGATCACGTGACCCCCTCCTCACATGGTCCTAAATCAATTGGAAAGAATCTAATTTAAGACATTTCACAGGACTTTCAAAGAATTGCGAAGAATAAAAAAACCACGACCATTTCAATGAACTCAAAATAATTTACAAGACTTCAAAAGAATTCAAAACAATAAAAAAATTTTACTGCAATTGAAAAAAGTTCATGAGAATACACAGGGCTTTAAAATAATGTAGAAGAATAATAAATATTTCACAACAGTTTAAAAGAATTGAAAATAATTCACAAGACTTTAAAAGAATTCAAGAAAATTCTAAAGAATTCGAAAGACGTTAATAGAATTCAATGGAATAAACAAAATTCACTGCAATTCAGAAAAATTCAAATAAATGCCCCAGAGTTCAAAAGAATTCAAAAGAATACAAAAATCACAAAACTTCAAAAAATAAAAATAAGTCACAAGGCTTTAAAACAGTTTAAAAGAATCAAACAAATTTCACAAAAATTCAAAAGAATTCAAAACAACACGCAAGACTTGAAACAAATTCGAAACTATAAAAAAGATTTTTTTAATTTCAAAGAATTTACAAGATTTCAGAAGAATTTAAAAGAATTCCAAAGAATTCACAAGACTAAAATGGAATTCAAAAGAATAAACAAAATTCACGACAATTCAAAAGAATTCAAATAAATGCACAAGACTTCAAAATAATTCAAAGGAATGAAAAAGATGCAAAACAATCAAAAATAATTTAAAAGAATTCACAAGCATAAAAATAATTCTCAGAAAATCATAAGAATTCAAAAGAATGCACAGGGTTTCAAAAGAATTCAAACGAATACCAAAGAAATTAAAAGGAATACAAAGAGTTCACAATGTTTTAAAAGGATTAAAAAGAATTTATAAGAATACAAACGAATTACAATAGATCACAATAATTCAGAAGAATTCAATAGAATTTACATGACTTTGAGAGAATTAAAAGGAATAAAAGAAATTCACAATACTTCAAAAGAATCCCCAAGAAATAAGAATAATTCACAGAAATTCAGAAGAATTGAAAAGAATATACATGACTTTGAAAGAATTTGAAGAAATACAAAAATTCAAAATACTTCAAAAGAATTCCCAGGTAATTTCGACTTTTTCATGAGAGATAAAATTATGAGAGATATGTGAGATAAAAACGTATTTTGATTCTTTAGTAACTTATCAGCACATTTGACTATGAAATTTTTTTGTATTGTATACGAAACATGTTTTTTTTATTGAATAAAGTTTGAAAATCGAACCCACTCGCGACATTTACCGCCAAATTCGTCGATTGGCTTTACCTTGTGACGTCATCTTTCGCGGGAAAATTCAAATTGTATAAAAAATGCAAATTTTATATTTGCAAATAAAAACTCTTTCTAATATGTCGCTATGTCACTGAACGTTATTTGTGGGTTATTAAATAATAATTAATAATAATAAATTTTTTTTGCCTGTTCCAATCTTTATCCTACCTGAAACACCAAGGACTCGACAAGGATCCGAGAAACTGAGAGCATTAGTTCACTCTAAACATTTAAATATTTTACTTTTTAACTAAGGGGATGAAAATTATTATTTAATTAAGTAACAATCATTTTTCAACAAAATATTTAAATTTTTAATCAAAGATCTGAATTTTAAACTAAATTCACAACGACAAACCAAATAAAAAGGGGGTTTAACAAAAAATTTTGAATCTTCTACAAGGACACATGAATTTTCAACTGAAATCTCAACAAAAAAGTTAAATTTTCAACAAAAGAGGAAATCGCAAATAAAACAATAAATCTTAAACAAAAAAATTAATTTGCAATAAGGCGGTTTAAATTACAAGTAAATAGTTTTAAATAAAATACAAAAATTTTCCGTCAAATACTTAAATTATTAACTACAATTTTTTATTAAAAATAGAATCACTAAATTTTCAGTTAAAAAAATAATTTTCTTCAACAAAAAACGAATTTTTAACATAAAATTTTAAATTTTAACGAAAACGAAGAATCTTCAATAACAAATGACTTTTTAACCGAATTTTTGAATCATAACATTTTTTTATTTATAAACCAAAAAAAAAAATTATTATTGGTAAAAAATGTAATAGTTACAGTTTCAACTTAATAATTTTCTTTTTAAAAAAAAATAAATAAATTACGACTAAACTGATACATCTAAACCAAGAAAATAAAATTTTATCAAAAGTATTTTAATTTTGAACCCTATTGTCGAATTTAAAAAATAAATTAAATAAATGTTCAATCCAAAGGATGGATTGCTTTTAAAAAAATTAGAATTTTCAACAGAATACATGAGTTTTCAAGAAAACAAGTTAATTGTTCATGAAATTCTCGAATTTTTCTAACAGAATAATTGTTAATGAAATAATTAAAATTCCAAACAAAATCATTAATAATCAACACAGAAGAATTCTTTTTTACTAAAAAAAAAACGAAGTTTGAACCAAATCGTTGAATTTTTAACTAAAAAAGTTACATTTTTTACAAAGTATTTTAAATTTCAAAAATAAAGTTAGATTTTTAAATAAAACAATAATTCATCAACCAAGAAAGTAATTTTTTTAAAATTTTTTCAAACAAAATACAAGACTTTTCAACTAAAACAGAAAAAAAATTTTTTTAATTTTTAACTTTGAACAAGAATTAAATAACTTTTAACAAAGAAGTTTAATTTATAAGTAATTGGTTAAATTTTCATAATGCAAAAATATAAATTTTTAGTCAAAAAATTACTTTCTACCAGAATGCAAATTTTCAACTAAAAAAAAAAATACTCAACAAAAATAAAATAGTTTAAATTAAAGCAAAAAAACTAATTTTTGACCAAAAAAAATTTCCAATAAAATAGTTTCATTTTTTACCCAAACAGATCAATTTTAGACCGAAAAGATACAAAATTTTAAAATTTGAACAAAATAAATAAATTCTGAACCAAATAATCAAAAAGTTAAACCCCAAGGAAAAAAAGCTAAATTTTTTTTTAAAAAAAACGAAATTTCAAAAAAATGTATGACTTTTCAACTAAGAAATATTAATTTGCACAAAAATGAAATGGTATAGTTTTCGGTTTACAAAATTAATGTTCAACCAATGAAACACATTTTCAAGAAAATAAATATTCTTCGTTGAAAATTCATGATTTTGTTGTAAATTATTTTATTTTTGTAATGAGAATTCAATTATCTATTTTCAGAATAAAATTTCAGTTCAAAATTTAACTATTTTCTTGAAAATTTCTTGAAAAGAAAAATCTCTGATTTAAAATGGACTTTTTATGTTGTTTTCAATTTTTTTCAATTCTTTTTAATCATTTTGATCTCTTTTTAATTCTTTGAATTTCTTAAAAATTCTATTTAAATAATTTCGATTCTTTTAATTTTATTTCAAAAGTTTCAATTATTTTCACACACACACACACACACACAAACACACATCTTTAAAATGCTTTGATATTTTATGAAATTCTTTTAAGGCCACTTACTTCTTTAAAAATTTTTTTTAATGGTTTTGAATTACTTTGGTTTCTTTTGAATTCATTTTATTTCTTTTAATTCTTATTTATTTATTTCATTTCAATTTATTTCATTTTAATTCTTTTTGATTCCTTTTTATTGATTAAAATATTTCAGATTATTTAAAATTTTTCCTCATTCAAGGGATTATTTTTAATTTTCAAAAAAAGTTTCAATTCTTTTTTTAATTCTTTTGAATTATTTCGAATTGCTTTAAATTGTTTTTAATTGCATATAATTGAATTGTTTGCAATAATTTTCAATTATTTGTAATTCTGTTGAATTACTTTCAATTATTTTTAATTCTGTTGAATTATTTTCAATTCTTTTATTTACGTTTAAAATGTTTTTGGTTATTTTATTTTTAATGGGTCACGTCGGCCACTCTTTACGTGGCCATAAATCAATTTAAAAGAATATAATCCAAGAGAATTTATAGGGCTTCAAAAAATTCCGAAGAATAAAAAAACCACAACAATTTGAATGAACACAAAAGAATTCACAAGACTTCAAAAGTATTCAAAAGAAAAAAATTGTATTACAATTCAAAAGAGTTCATAAGAATACACAGGGCTTTAAAATAATTCAGAAAAATAATAAAAATTTCACAGCAGTTCAAAAGAATTGAAAATAATTCAAAAGAATTAAAAAGAATTCAAGAGAATTCTAAATAATTCACAAGACGCCAATAGAATTCAAAGGAATAAACTAAATCAACTGCAATTCAGAAAAATTCAAATTAATTCCCAAACGTTCAAAAGAATTCAAAAGAATGCAAAAAAAAAACAACTCTTTAAAAAATTAAAAAGAATTCCCAAGACTTCAAGAGAATTAAAAAAAATTTACAAATTTCACAAAAATTCAAAAGAATTCAAAAGAAGACGCAAGACTTGAGACCAATTCGAAAGTATAATAAAAATTCACAATAGTTAAACGAAAATTTCGAAGAATTCACAAGACTGCAATGAAATTCAAAAAAATAAACAAAATTCACAACAATTAATAAGAATTCAAACAAATTCACAAAGCTTCAAAATAATTCAAAGGAATAAAAAAGTTGCACAACAGTTCAAAATAATTTAAAAGAATTCACAAAACTTCAAAAAATTCAAAACAAGAAGAAAAAATCAGACCAACTCAAAAGAATACGAAAGAATTATAACAAATTTAAAAGAATTCAGGAGAAAATAAACTTTTTGAGCAATTCAAAACAATTCAAAGTAAGTCACAAGACTTTAAAAGAATTCAAAATAATTTACAAGACTTTAAACGAACTTAAAATAATTTAAAAGAATAAAAATAATTCACTGAAATTCAGAAGAATTCAGAAGAATGCACAGGTTTCAAAAGAATTGAAACGAATAACAAAGAAATTAAAAGGAATGAAAAAATTCACAATATTTCAAAAGGATTAAAAATAATTTATAAGAATACAAACGAATTTTAAAAAACGAATATTTGAACATCGAGCCGACTCGCGACATTTACCGCCAAATTCGTCGATTGGCTTTACCTTGCGACGTCATCTTTCGCGGGAAAATTCAAATTGTACAAAAAATGCAAATTTTAAATTTCTAAATAAAAACTCTTTCTAATATGTCTGTATGTCTCGGAACGGTATATGTGGGTTATTTGGAATTTCAAAATGAAATAGATTTGCATTTACAAAATTAATTTTTAATTAAATAACAATAATTGTTTAACAATATATTTCTATTTTTAATCAAATATATCATTTTCGAACTAAAATGCACGAAGACAAACCAAATAAAAAGGGGTTTAAACTCACATTTTTGAATCTTTTACAAGGTAGAATCATTTTTAACAGAAACACATGAATTTTCAACTGAAATCTCAACAAAAAAGTTAAATTTTCAACAAAAGAGGAGTTCACAAATAAAACAATAAATCTTTAACAAAAAAATTAATTTCCAATTAGGCGGTTAAAATTCCAAGTAAATACTTTTGAATAAAATACAAAAATTTTCCGTCAAATACATGAATTATTAACTACAATTTTTTTATTTAAAATGGAATCGCTAAATTTTCAGCTAAAAAATTAATTTTCTTTTTACTTAATTTTAATTTTTTTTTAAATTAATTCTTTTCTGCAAAAAAAACGAAATTGGAACCAAATAATAGAATTTTTAACTAAATAAATTAAAGTTTTTACAAAGTATTTTAAATTTAAAAAATAAAGTTAGATTTTTAAATAAAACGACAATTCGTTAACTAAGAAAGTAATTTTCTTTTAAACAAATTTTTTAACAAACAAAAATAATTGTAAAAAGTCAAATTCTCAGCAAACTAGTTGTTTTTTATCAGAAGATGAATTTTTTACTAAAATTACGAGTCTTCAAACAAGAATAAAATAATTTTTATCAAAGAAGTTTAATTTCTAAGGAATTGGTTAAATTTTAAAATCTGAAAATATAAATTTTTTTGCATTCTTAGGGGTTTATTTTTAATTTTCAAAAAATGTTTTAATTCTTTTTAATTCTTTTTAATTATTTCGAGCTCCTTTAAATGGTTTTGAATTGCATATAATTGAATTGTTTACAATAATTTTCAATTATTTGTAATTCTGTTGAATTACTCGTTACATGGCCTTAAATCAATTTAAAAGAATATAATCCAAGACAATTCATGGAACTTCAAAAGAATTCTGAACATTAAAAAAACCACAATAATTTGAATGAGCACAAAAGAATTCAAAAGAAAAAAAATGTACTACAATTCCAAATAGTTCAAAAGAATACACGGGGCGTCAAAATAATTTAGAAACATACTAAAAATTTACCGCAGTTCAAAAGAATTGAAAATAATTCACAAGAATTAAAAAGAATTCAAGAGAATTCCAAATAATTCACAAGACGCCAGTATAATTCAAAGGAATAAACGAAATTCAATGCAATTTAGAAAAATTCAAATTAATTTCTAATACTTCAAAAGAATACAAAAATCACAACACTTCAAAAGATTAAAAAGAATTCACAAGACTTTTAAAAGACTTTAAAAGAATCAAACAAATTTCACAAAAATTCCAAAGAATTCAAAAGAATACGCTAGACTTGAAACAAATTCGAAGGTATAAGAAATTCACAATATTAAAAAAAAATTACAAAGAATTTAAAAGATTTCGGAAGAATTTAAAAAAATTCCAAAGAATTCACAAGACTACAATGGAATTCAAAAGAATAAAAAAAATTAACAACAATTTAGAAAAATGCAAATAAATTCACATAGCTTCAAAATAATTCAGAAAAATAATAAAAATTTCACAGCAGTTCAGAAGAATTAAAAATAATTAAAAAGAATTTAAAAGAATTCAAGAGAATTCCAAAGAATTCACAAGACGCCAATAGAATTCAAAGGAATAAACCAAATTCACTGCAATTCAGAAAAATTCAAATTAATTACCAAGACTTCAAAACAACATTCAGTCTGAGAAGCTAATTAAAATTTATTTGTAGTAAATAAAAAAAAATTGGATTTCTAGCAATGATAAGACATCTTCATAAACTTGATGGTGCGTAATCAGTTATAAAAATCCAAGACTTCTGACGAATCAGCAAAGACTCTGATATAATCGATGACGGGAGGTGTTTGGTGCAGCATGAATAGCATCAATAGCATCAATAGCATCAATAGCATCAATAGCATCAATAGCAACATAAACCAATCACAGGTACATTTCGTCTTGTTAGCAATATCCTACCGTACGATCGGTAACAGCACTTATAAATAAAAAAAAAGTTAATATGGCCCCGTGGCATTTCATTAGGAATGGATTTACGGTTCAAGCGATGAGTTAGGGGTCAGGGGTCACGGCAAGTGACGCCACTGGGACTCCGGGACTCATCGGCGCTTGTGTTCAGAATGACGACCTTGAAGGCCACTTCGATATGTAGATGTTTCAGGGGCCGGCCCTGGTCATCAAAATCCCATCAGAATTACCGAGATCTCGTACAAAAAAAATTCTTACCTTGAAGATCTGTAGAGATAGCTAGAAAGAATCGAAAAATTTCGAACAAATATTTGTTTTTTAAGGTTATTTGTTTTTCGATTTTTAAGGTTATGAAAATTAAATTTTTTTTTAAGATTCTCGAAGAAATCCAAAAAGGGTTTTCTAAGTTTCGGCATTGTCAAATCAAAAGAAGAGTTTTTATTTGAAAATATAAAATTTACATAATTTTTATAATTTAAATTTTCCCGCAAAAAATGACGTCACAAGGTAAAGCCAATCGATGCATTTGGCGGTAAATGTCGGGAGTGGGCTCGATGTTCAAACTTTATTCAATAAAAAAACATGTTTCGTATACAATAAAAAAAATTTTCTTAGTCAAATGTGCTTATAAGTTACATAAGAATCAAAATACTTTTGTATCTCATATATCTCTCATATTTTTATTTATTCGTTTGTATTCTTATAAATTATATTTAATCCTTTTGAAATATTGTGAATTGTTTTATTCCATTCAATTCCTTTGTTATTTGTTTAAATTATTTTGAAATCAAGTGCATTCTTTTAAATTCTTCTGAACTTCTGTGAATTATTTTTATTCTTTGAATTCTTTTAAATTCGTTTGAAGTCTTCTAAATTATTTTGAAATACTGTGCATTCTTTTAATTTCTTCTGAACTTCTGTAAATTATTTTTATTCTTTGAATTCTTTTTAATTCTTTTGAAGTCTTGCCAATTCTTTTGAATTACTCTGAATTCCTGTAAACTTTTTTGTTATTTTTAATACTTTTGAATTATTGTGAACTATGATCATATGCTTTTGAAAAGTCGTTTGTATTCTTATAAATTATTTTCAATCCTTTTGAAATATTGAGAATTTTTTGATTCCTTTCAATTCCTTTGTTATTTGTTTGAATCATCTTGAAATCCTGTGCATTCTTTTATATTCGTCAGAACTTTTGTGAATTATTTTTATTCTGTTGAATTCTTTTAAATTCGTTTAAAGTCTTGTAAATTACTTTGAATTCTTTTAAGTCTTTTCAATTTTTTTTAATTATTCAGAATTGCTTTAAACTTTTTTTGTTATTTTGAATTGTTTTGAATTGTTGTGAATTATTGTTATTCGTGTTTGAAAATTCGTTTGTATTCTTATAAATTATTTTTAATCCTTTTGAAATATTGATAATTTTTTTATTCCTTTCAATTCCTTTGTTATTTGTTTGAATCATCCTGAAATCCTGTGCATTCTTTAAATTCTTCTGAACTTCTTTGAATTATTTTTATTCTTTTGAATTCTATTAAATTCGCTTTAAGTCTTGTAAATTATTTTGAATTCTTTTAAAGTCTTTTCAATTCTTTTGAATTACTCTGAATTGCTGTAAACTTTTTTTGTTATTTTTAATTGTTTTGAATTGTTGTGAATTATTGTTATTCGTTTTCGAAAATTCGTTTGTATTCTTATAAATTATTTTTAATCATTTTTAATCATTGTAAATTTTTTTATTATTTTAAATTCCTTTGTTATTCGCTTGAATTCTTTTGAAATACAGTGCATTCTTCTAAATTCTTCTGAACTTCTATAAATTATTATTATTGTTTTGAATTCTCTTAAATTCTTTTAAAGTCTTTTCAATTATTTTCAATTACTCTGAATTTCTGTAAACTTTTTTTGTTATTTTGAATTCTTTTGAATTGTTGTGAATTATTGTTATTCGTTTTTGAAAATTCGTTTGCATTCTTATACAGTATTTTTAATCCTTTCGAAATATTGTTATTTTTTTATTCCTTTTAATTCCTTTGTTATTCGCTTAAATTCTTTTGAAATACTGTGCATTCTTTTAAATTCTTCTGAAATTCTGTGAATTATTTTTATTCTTTTGAATTCTTTTAAATTCGTTTAAAATCTTGTAAATTATTTTTAATTCTTTTAATGTCTTGTGAATTCTTCTGAATTACTCTGAATTGCTCTAATATATTGTTTTGTTATTTTAAATTCTTTTGAATTGTTGTGAATTATTGCCATTCGTTTTTGAAAACTCGTTTATACTCTTATACAGTATTCTTAATCCTTTCCCAATATTGTTATTTTTTTAAATTCCTTTTAATTTCTTTGTAATTCATTTGCATTCTTTTAAATTCTTCTAAACTTCTGTGAATTATTTTTATTCTTTGAATACTTTTTAATTCGTTTAAAGTCTTGTAAATTATTTTTAATTTTTTTAAAGTCTTGTCAATTCTTTTAAATTACTCTGAATTGCTGTAAACCTTTGAGGTTATTTTGAATTTTTTTTAATTGTTGTGAATGATTGTTTTTAATTTTTGAAAATTCGTTTGTATTCTTATAAATTATTTTTAACCTTTTTTAAACATTGTGAACTTTTTTATTCCTTTTAATTCCTTTGTAATTCGCTTGAATTATTTTAAAAACCTGTGCATTCTTTTAAATTCTTCTGAACTTCCGTGAATTATTTTTATTCTTTTGAATTCTTTTTAATCCGCTTGAAGTCTTGTAAATTATTTTGAATTCTTTTAATTTCTTGTCAATTTTTTTGAATTACTCTGAATTGCTGTAAACTTTTTTTGTTATTTTTAATTCTTTTGAATCGCTGAGAATTGTTCTTATTGTTTTGAATTCTATTGCAGTCTTGTGAATTAGATTTAATTGTTCTGAATGGTTAAAAAAAAGTTTTTTCCCTGGAATTCTTTGAAATTGTTATGATTTTTTCGTATTTTTTTGAATTTGTTTGATTTTTTCTTATTGTTTTGGATTTTTTGAAGTCTTGTGAATACTTTTAAGTCATTTTGAATTGTTGCGCATCTTTTTTATTCCTTTGAATTATTTTGAAGCTTTTTGAATTTATTTGAATTCTTCTAAAATGTTGTGAATTTTGTTTATTCTTTTGAATTCCATTGTAGTCTTGTGAGTTCTTTGGAATTCTTTTAAATTATTCAGAAATCTTGTAAAATCTTTGACATTTTTTTTAATTATTGTGATTTTTTTATACTTTCGAATTTGCTTTAAGTCTTGCGTATTCTTTTGAATTCTTTTGAATTTTTGTGAAATTTGTTTTATTCTTTTGAATTCTTTTAAAGTTTTGAGAATTATTTTTAATTTTTTTAAGCATTGTGATTTTTTTATTGTTTTGAATTCTTTTGAAGTCTCGGGATCTAATTTGAATTTTTCTGGATTGCAGTGAATTGTGTTTATTCCTTTGAATTTTATTGGCGTCTTGTGAATTCTTTCGAATTCTCTTTAATTCTTTTAAATTCTTGTGAAATATTTTCAATTATTTTGAACTGTCATGAATTTTTTATTATTATTTTCAATAATTTTTAAGCCCCGTGTATTCTTATGAACTTTTTTCAATTGCAGTAAAATTGTTTTTCTTTTGAATGCTTTTGAAGTCTTGTCAATTCTTTTGAGTTCATTCAAATTGTTGTGGTTTTTTTATTCTCCGGAATTCTTTTGAAATCCTGTGAATTGTCTTAAATTAGATTCTTTCCAATTGTTTTAGGATCATGTGACGAGTGGGTCACGTGACCAGATTCCTACTTTACCGACACTATTTTTATTTACTAACTGATTTTCACACAAAGCACCACATCGAGTTGAAAATTTGGGATAACAAATAAGAATCACTAAGAAAGGCTAGTCTGGCCCTAAATCTTAATAATTATGAAAAAAGCAAAAAAATATTATAAAAAAATAAAAAATAAAAACTTTTTTCATAATTTTAAAATTTTAGGACCAGACCTTAATACATCTTATTTATCATCCCAAATTTTCATCTCGATGTGCCCCATCGTGTGAAAATAAGATGGAAAGTAAAAAAAGTGTCGGTAAAGTAGGAATCGTATCATGTTGTGAATTCTTTCCAATTCTTTGATTTTTTTTAAATTCCTTTAATTAAATATAAAGCAATAATTAAATATAGAGTAAGGAATATAAAATCAAATGCATACATTCATGCATTTTGTTAATAAAACTCTCCTTACTTTTTAATTAATTATTGCTAATTACTGGTGGTAACGCCTTCTGAATTAATTATGCATGCTTTCTTCAGTAGAACCTCTAGAGTGTATATGACGATTCGAACATTACGATTCGCACTTATTTAATATTATTTGTATAAACTAAGTATAAATTAAGCAGAATTAAAAACAATCCAAAACCCTTCACATGAATTATAAATAATTTATAACAATTGGAAATAGTTGAAAAGCATTAAAACAATTGAAAACAATTGAAAATAATTCAAAAGAATTCAAAGTAATTCAACTCAATTCAACAAAATTTCAAATGATATAAATAAATTTAAAACAAACTAGAAGTATTCAAACAATTTTTTAATAATTCAAAAGGATTGGAAAAAATTGAAAATAATTTTAAAAATCTCAAATAATTCTAAACAATTAAAAATAATTGCCAAATCATTAAAAAAAGTAAAAAAAATCTCAAAGGGATTCAAAATGATATAAAAGGAAATTAAAAGAATTAATAAAAATCGAAAAAAAGTTATAAGAGGTAAACAGAATTTTAAAAAATTAAAAAGAATTTTAGGGAATTTGAAACAGTTTCAAAAAATTTACAATAACAAAAAGCAAATTAAAAGAATTGAAAAGAATTGATGTAAAATGAAAATAATTAAGCAGAATTGAAAACCATTCAAAACCCTTAATATGAATTCTAAATTATTTATAACAATTGGAAATAGTTGAAAATAGTATCAGATGAAAAAAGTCGAAATTACCTGGGAATTCTTTCGAAGTATTGTGAATTTTTTTATTCTTTTGAATTCGTTCAAAGTCATTTATATTCTTTTGAATTCTTCTGAATAGTTGTGAATTATTTTTATTCGTTTGTATTCTTATAGATTATTTTTAATCCTTTCGAAATATTGTGAATTTTTTTTATTTCTTTTAATTCCTTTGTTATTCGTTTCAATTCTTTTGCAATCTTGTGCATTCTCTTGAATTCTTCTGAATTTCTGTAAATTATTTTTATTCTTTTGAATTGTTTTAAATTCGTTTGAAGTCTTGTAAATTATTTTCAATTCTTCTTAAGTCTTATCAATTCTTATGAATTACTCTGAATAGCCGTAAGCTTTTTTGTCTTATTTTGAATTTTTTTGAATTGTTGAGAATTTGTTTTATTGTTTTGAATTCTTTTGAAGTCTTGTAAATTAATTTGCATTGTTCTAAATTTAAAAAAAAAGTTTTTCTCTTGAATTCTTTTAAATTGTGATGATTTTTTTAATTCTTGTGAATTCTTTTTAATTATTTTGAACTTTTGTGCATCTTTTTTTTCCTCTGAATTATTTTGAAGCCTTGTGAATTTATTTTAATTCTTCTAAGATGTTGTGAATTTTATTTATTCTTTTGAATTCCATTGTGGTATTGTGAATTCTTTGGAATTCTTTTAAATTCTTCCGAAATCTTGTAAATTCTTCTACATTTTCTTAAATTATTGTGAATTTCTATATACTTTCAAATTTGTTTCAAGTTTTGCGTATTCTTTTGAATTCTTTTGAATTTTTGTGAAATTTCGTTGATTCTTTTGAATTCTTTTAAAGTTTTGCTAATTTAAATTTTTATGAATTGCAGTGAATTTTGATTATTTCTTTGAATTCTATTGGCGTTTTGTGAATTCTTTGGAATTCTCTTGAATTCTTTTCAATTCTTGTGAATTATTTTCAATTCTTTTGAACTGCTGTGAAATTTTTATTATTATTCTAAATTATTTTGAAGCCCTGTGTATTCTTATGAAGTTATTTGAATTGCAGTACAATTTTTTTTCTTTTGAATTCTTTTGAGTTCATTCAAATTGATGTGACTTTTTTATTCTTTGAAATTCTTTTAAAGTCCTATGAATTGTCTTGGATTAGATTCTTTTGAATTGATTTAAGACCATGTGACGAGTGGCTGACGTGACCCATTAAAAAAAATAAAGAAACCAAAAACATTTTAAGCGTAAAAAAAAGAATTGAAAATAATTCAACAGAATTAAAAATAATTGAAAATAATTCAACAGAATTAAAAATAATTGAAAATAATTCAACAGAATTAAAAATAATTGAAAATAATTCAACAGAATTAAAAATAATTGAAAATAATTGAACATAATTGCAAATAATTGAAAGTTATTGCAAGCAATTCAATTATATGCAATTTAAAACAATTCAAAGGAATTCAAAATAATTCAAAAGAACTAAAAAGAATTGAAACATTTTTGGAAAATTAAAAATGATCCCAAAGAATGCGGAACATTTTTAAATAACCTGAAATATTTTAATCAATAAAAGGAATCAAAAATAATTAAAATGAATTCAAAAGAAACCAAAATAATTCTAAAACCATTAAAAATAAATGTAAAAGAAGTAAGTGGCCTTAGAAGAAGCCAATAAAATTTTAAAGCTATTTAAAGATATGTATGTGTGTGTGTGTGTGTGTGTGTGTGTGTGTGTGTGTGTGTGTGTGTGTGTGTGTGTGTGTGTGTGTGTGTGT
>JAAAKG020061775.1:0-17805 GCA_010014905.2 Druon quercuslanigerum | reverse complement strand
CTCTCTCTCTCTCTCTCTCTCTCTCTCTCTCTCTAAACAGGAGCGTCAGCGGATCAAAGAGACTGTCGGTCTATCCTTTATATGTCTCTGCCTGCAGGTGACCCGTACGCATGCTCGCCCAACGCGCGGTGCGTGTGTGCGCGCGTATGTGTGTTTCGAGTACGTCTGATGAGTGGCTAGAAGATAGAAAAAACCTATATTGTTTTGCCTCGATGGTTGCGTGTGTTTATGCATTCTTGGTTTATATTTAGAAACTGATGAGTCAGCAGTCTTTCCAGGGTTCGAATTCTACGAGTTGCGAATCCTACGAGTTGCGAATCCTACGAGTTGCGAATTTATAAATTAATATAAATTAATATAAATTAAATCGCACAAATAAAATTTTTCGTTTTCATATGTAACTCTGATATTTTCAGAAACTCTTCGTAGGAAATTCGAACTTTTTGTAAAAAACTTCGAAATTTATCCATGCATTTCTCATAGAAATAACTGATGTTTCCTTTTTTGTTTTCATATTCGAGACCTAGCTACAAGTTTGTGACTTTTTTACGAATAACTTTTTGTCGTGTACGAAACCTTTTTGATGACGCACTAGTCCTGCTTTGACTACATTTCTTTCAAGGAGATTAGGTTGAAAATAATAAATAAAAAATTTATCAATTTAAAATTGTTTTGTTTAACTGATAAAATATTCTATACTAAAAATGTTAAAAGATTAGAATATTATCCTTTAATTATTAATTATCTTAGAAAATTAAAATTAGGTAGAGGAAACTTGAGAAAAAGTAAGAGCACTTTTTAAATGAAGTTTTGCTGTCATCTTGAAAATATATTTGTCAAAGTTTGAGCAATATTCATTTTTAGTTGAAACGTCATTTAATTTTGGCGAGGAAAATTTAATTGGAAGTACAGTTCAGTTGATGATAATGGTCGCTATTGTCAAAACCCCGTTTATTCGTCGCATTGCATACATGACGCTTTCCAGTCGGTCAGTGTAAGTAGAGATATATGGGATTATCACTCGTCGACGGTTGTGCAGCTTCCGGTTCCGGTGTCCGCGTTTATCGAGCCGTAGCATAATCCTCGGCACTTCGCCGAGACACGACTAGGCATATCATTTGTTTTCCCCCAAAAACCAGTCGCCTCCTAACTAAACCACCAAAACGTGGATACGGAACCGGCTGTAATTTTCAGGACGGTCAACAGCAATATCTCCCGTTTCAACCTCGCCGTCAGCAATCGATCCCCTTGGCGAAATCCGCTTTTACGTTTCAGCGGGATATAGTTTTGTTTCGCTGAACGTGCCACGCAATTCAAATGAACAGAAAATGAGAAATTTATCGTCAAAACCATTCGTTTCGGTGCATCAAGCAATTTATTGATGGAATATCACCATTTATTCGTGTGTGAACTTTCCTGTGAATGAAAATATTTTGATTAGAATGAACTATTCAACTCGGGCATTTCTGTCACCTAGTTTTTAAAAGGGAGTGTTTGGAAATTAACTTGCTTAGATAATTCAAAGAGGGATTGTCCTTCAACTGAGCCAGCGAAATAGTCATTGGTTGAATAAGAGCTGTGATTTTGAGACATTGACCAGGGGAACCAGTGAGTGACTTACTCTAAACAGCAATACTGAATATACCAGTGACGCCAAATTATTAATTTTAAGAGAACCCCGTCCCATTTTTAATCTTATCTCTTTTTTCCCCTTTCCCCCTTTCTACTTATGATTTATTTTCTAAGAATAATAAACAGAAATTCAAAACATTAGAAAGCAAGACGCTTTCAAAGAGATTCTTTCTGGTGATACCAGTTTAAAATATTTCCTACAGGATTTTTTTGGGTAATTTTGTAGATTTAAAGGACTTAAAACAGGAGAACTAAGGAGATTTTTTTACAAAAATAGGGGAATAAATTCTTTTAAAATAAAATAATGTTTCTAGTATATTAAATTCCATTTTAAGCGCTTTAAGTTGAATTCTCAACAAAAAATATAATGTTTGATTTATATTCAAAAAAGATTTCAATTTAAAATTCACATCCCAAATATTAATTGTCAACAATAAAGTTAATTTTTAACTAAACAATTTCTACCAAAATAGTTCATTTTCAATGGGAGAGATTCATTTTCATCTAAAAATATAAATCTTTAAAAAAACATGAATTTTACAGCCAAAATGCGATTTCTCAACTAGAAAAAATTTGCAGGCGATAAAGAAGATAAATTTTAACCTAATAGTTGAATTTTCAAGCAAAAAGCGTGATTATTTTTTAAAAATAATTTTCAAGAAAATAGTTCAACTTTCAAAAAAATATTATATTTGTTAATCAAAAAAGGTGGATTCTCAACTAAAAAAATTGAATTTGCAACAGAGAGTATTAACTTTCTACCAAAAATATGAACTTTCAAAAAAAAGTAATATTTAATTTTATAACCAAAAAAGATTGTATTTAAAAATAAAAAACGGTTGAATTTATTTGTCAAAAAATTAAATGAGAAACAATTGAATGAAGATTTCAAAGGATTCCATATTTTAAATGTTCGGACAGTTCCCAAAGTTTAAAAATATCATGCATAGTTCAGAGTAATATACCATTAAAAGAGAACTAGCAATAAAAAGAAATCAAATTGGAAAACGATTACAATTAAAAAATATTTAAATTTACTTAAATGGAAATCAAAAGTTGAAAGGAATTACTTTTTTTAAAGTGCAATCCGGCACAACTTCATACGACTAATTCATACCCTTTTATAACTCCCTTATTTGTTCGGGACGACTAGAAACAGTCTAAAATTAAAAGTAACAAATATAACGTTTATAAGTTTATAAAAAAAACAAATAAATACCTAATTAAATACAAGTATTTTATGATTGAATTTAGCTGTTTTTGATTTAAAATAAAAATATTTGTTGGTTAGAAATATCGACTATTACATTTTTGGTGGAAGATTCCTCTTTTTAATTAATTCTTTTTAACTGAAAATTAAACTATTCCATTTTTAAAAATATTTTCGTCGAGATTCTCTTTTTTTGGTTTAATTCAACCGTTTGTAATTGAATTTTTTAAATCTTTTTCGTTGAAATATCAACTATTACATTTTTGCTGAAAATGATTCTCTTTCGGTTAGAATTTCAACTGTTTGGTTTAAAGTGCTTTATTTGTTAGAAAATAATTCTTTTAGAAGATTCATTATTTTAATTGAAAATTCGTGTTTTTTATTTCGAAAAATTTCACTGTTAACTGAATGTTATTATTTTTTAGGCTGAAAATTTAACGTGTTTAAAAATTGGTTGTGTTGGACCGAGAAAGTGGAAAATCTGTTCATAGTGCCAATTGTAACGAGGTGAATCTAAAGAAACGCAGTGATACAAAATATTAATTTCAATTAATTTTATAATTTTATAATTTTTATCACCAACATATGACATTAAATAAAAAGTGTCGCAACTGCCACTCAAAGAATATCAATAAAGTTGTTTACAAATTAATTTTTGATCCGCAAAAGTGGATCATTTTGATCTGAAGTTAATAATCAGAATGATATGCAACGGTTTCATATCCCGGGATTTACTGTGAATTTATTTCAGGCGATTATCATACTCATCACGTTAGCGGCTCATTAAATAATCTTATCTGACATATCCTTGTCCAATTACAGAGATTAAACTCATCTAAAATTCCACCGCAAATACTTAAAATATGAAATGTAACTACATTAGAGATCTGTCCGTAATTCAAATAAGCTTTATTCGCTTGAATAAAGATGAAGGTGGAAAGACGAGGATTACTTTTCTTAATTGATTAATCCTAAAGGGAATATAGAAGTAAGGAAGAATATGAGGAGCGGAAGGAAATGAGCCGTGTGCTGACTAAGAAGAGAAACAAAATTTCAAAGCTCTCTTGAAAGGGAATATTTAAAGCCCGACATACTTGGCGGATTTCATGCTTTTCTTGCGTAAAGATTCCTTTGAGAATGCTCAAACTAAACTTGGCGTTTCGAAGAATCAAAAGCAGTTACAAACTATCTGTTGGCAACTTAAATTACATCTCAGTCCTTTGCAACTCTCCATTCTCACCATCTGAGCTCAAAGCGAACTTCGCATTCTCACAAAATAATTGAAAAGGTCTGGTTCGGAAACGTATAATACTAATTAGATCTTATTATTAATATTATACTTCACCCAGAAGTTTAAATAATTATTCAATTAATTAATTTAATGAATGTTGAATCTGATTCATTATCGTCCGAAGTCAGAATTGATTTATTAGTTACCAATGGGTTATGCATTTTGTGTAATATTTCATCCAGGAAATTCGCATTTCAATTACTGAATTCAATCTATAATTGGTTTAATCATTTCGTGGGGGATATTGGTACATTTTCAGGAATCAAACTTTCCTCTGAAATGTGGACAATTGATGGGAAATAATAATTATTTAGGTTATTGTTAATTTTATTTTAAAAAGTTGTAATAGATAAATAATTTCCCGCATCATTCAAGATGAAACAGTTAAAATTGTAGAAATAAAAATGTAAAAACTTTAAAAATTCGAATTTAGCACAGAAAAAGCTCAAAAATAGGAGATCAATTTTGCACAAAAGAGAGAATTTTTCGATTCAAGTTTTTAGACAGTCTAACAAAAAATCCAATTTATGGGACAACCTAATGATCTACACTTAAGGTTGCAGAATCTCTGCTAGTATAAGGAATATAAGGATGCATCGTATAAGTTTTATGCGTGTCAAACCATTTCTGTTGCTAAAATAATTTTTTTGTCTGAAAATGTAATTTTTGAATTTCTTTTCGTATATGATGCAAGGTGTAAGAAAAGAGCCTGATATATTTCTTGTAGAACTTTTCTTATACTTCCCATAGATTTAATTGTTTGATTCTGAGATTATTTTGATATGCTTAATTCATCTCAAAAGTCAAGAAACTTGAGATAAGGGAAATCCAAGGTGAATTTACCATTTTTTACATTTGAATTAAAATTCGGTCAGATTTTTCTAACAGGGTAAAATCTGTCTGATTTGAAATGGATTCAATCTTAAGGAGATGCAAAATTGACTACAGGACAAGTTCAAAGGGATTAGAAATAGATCAAATAAATTGAATAAAAATATAGTTGCATAATTTGATCATCTGTATTTTTTAATTCATGATGTATTTTGGAAATCAGAAATCAAAGAAATAGAAATTGGTTTGGAATATGAAAGGAATAAAATTTCAATTTGTTGATATAATGAGTAATTATCTAAGACGTACATTGATAATATGTTTTTTTAACATATTAATGCTATTCAATTTTTTTTTTTTTTTGAGAAAAAATTGTATGACTTTTATTTTTTGAAATAAATGTAGGTATACTTTGGATATGGAATAATTGTAAGATGATTAAATTGGTACTTTAGATGGAGATTGAATGGAATCGAAACTTTAGAATTTCTCTTCTTAGAGAGTCAGCATAATGTACCAACATTGAATAGATTCACCTGCGCTTGAAAAGTGATTCCTTACGTTTGAATAGAGTTGGGAACTTGCTGGTCAACTTGAAATCTGAGATGCGGGAAAGGACTGGAATTCAGCCAACTTTTTTTAGGTTTCAAATCTTAGAGCGTTGATGTACAGAATGAGACACGAAGGCTGTCTGAAAAGCGAATCAAGTCATTCAAATTGGATTTTCAAAATATCTTGCTTGAACCTACTTGCGACGTTTCTTATCAATTCAGAAAATATTTGAAACCTCTCGAGTAAAAGTCTCACTTATGATCAAATATTTCCTATTTGTGAATGATATCAATTATATATGCTTCCTTAAATTTGGGTTAAATTTACGATTTTGAAGTTCGTTAAATTTTGAAAATTCAAAAAAAAAATTATTCTCTTTGACTTTGAATTTTTAACCAATTTCTTAATGCATTTCCCTTTTGAAACTCGTTTTTTGGTTTCCTTTGATCTTTGGATAGATTTTATGGATGATTGTTAATACTGAGTTTCTTCAATTTTACATAAATTCTTACTTTTGGTTTGCCATTTTTACTAACTTATACACTCTAAATTCGAAACCTCCAGATCTTCGAATACTTTTAGAACTTCATCTCTTTTCTATTTAATTATCTTATTTTTAATATATTTTTTTATTTACTTGGAATCATTTCGTTTTCAAATCCTTTCTTTATGAGTGTAGTCTAAAAATTTTCTTTTATAATTGAATGGGCTTTATCGTATAAATGTAATTTCTCTAAGCTTTATACTTCATCCAAACTTAAATTATAAGATTTTTGAATTTGGTCATTTCCATTGTTTGTATTCCTTTCAACTTCTGATACCTTACAAATTTCGAATAATTCCTCATTCATTTCACTGTATATTTTTTCAATTTTGGATTTTTTCAGCTTTGACACTTGTTTAATCTCTTTTAAATACAGTGAAACCTTTATACACGAGAGAGATTGAGAGAAGTACGATTCCCAGCGGAGCGAAAGGAGAAGATCTTTTTTCAGAAAAAATTGAATTAAAAAAAGATGAATTCATAGTTCCATCTAGTCTGTAAAGACGTTAAGAAATTCTGTTATTATGTGATGATAATGCAGATTCCTTCGAAATTTTGACTTTATTTTATTCTTTTGACTTTAAACTCATTATTTAAGTCTATTATATGAAAATAAAAGTATTATATAATTTTTGAACCTTTTTTGAACCTCTCTTCTGAGTGACGTTAATCGTAATTTTTTGTTGATTCTATGAAAATTGAATCTGTTTTCGGCAATCGTCTTACATTTTAAGCAATTTTAGGATTAGTTTCAGTAGTGGACATGCAATATGCCTTTTTTGTTTATTTATAGTTTCTTTTATCATTTTCATTTTTTATTCTTTTCCTTATCTGTAAGAAGTAAATTATCATTTCCAGAAAATTTCCTTTTAACATCACGAAATCGTGACTGAAGACCCATAAGATAGCTGGACATTTTGCTATTTTAAAAATGTTTCCGGTCGTTAACACGTAACGATAAGACACTGGCTAAGCGAAAGATGACATTAAGTTACTTCTTTTTTAGCCTGCAATAGCTGTCAAGGTGACTGTGCTGCAGTAAAATTACTTGCAGTTTCCTTGACTGTATTTTATGTAGAAACCTCGAGTCGCGCGGTCACCGGATAATTTGCGGTAAAGTCATTGTAACTCTCAGGTAAGATGTCAGTAAAAGAGACGAGAAGACAGACTATTATTAATGTCACATCAAGTTCAACGAACCATGACACGACACTGTCTTGTTGTTCATTAGATCACTTCTTCTAACATAACACGGAACGAATGACGCGATGCACACTGGGATTAAAAAGTGTTTTTAATTGAAGTGCATTACACTCTGAAGAGCCTCACAATCTAAAATTCATTCTTTTCTATTTGTTTAACTTCGAGATCTTCATTCAAAGTATACGGGAAAGATAATGCCTCGAAACTTGACTTGACTGTCCAGTACTTAAGGATAGACCATACATTTCTAAAACTTTCGCATTTTTTTTTCAGGGATTGTATTAAACCTTGAAATAGTCGTAGTCTATATTGATCCATTTAATTATTATAAATAAGTAGAAATCCTAAAACCATAGGGTTGCTATATTTCAATTTTGCCAAAATTAACTTGTAATGAGAAGCAAATTTTTTTTATATTGTTGCAGCATGAATGATTAGAACACTGATACAAAAATTAACTTTGAGAATACTAAAACTTCGAAGTAGTAGATTATTGTATTTTAAGATAGAACTTTGTGGATCTGTAAGATCAGTATAAAGTTAGTTTCCTCTTCAAATCTCTTCCATAAAAAATATATTTAAATCTTTACAATGTTTCTTATAATTAACCTTTCGTCATTTTGAAGTTAAAAACCATCTTGAATTTTGTACTGATTGTGTTCATTTTGATGTCCATGTTTCTACACATTTTTCTTGTGCATTTTTTAGTTGATAAGTTTTACTTATTTATGCAGTGTAATTTACAAAAGGATTAAAAGTATGTCAAAACATTGCATAAAACCTTTTGGTGTTCTTAACTTGTCTTGGACAAAAAAGTGAGATAGCACTTTATGGTGTTAAGGTCACGAAATTTGAGAAACAAATTGGCAAATATTATTATGATCGGCGATGAAAATTTTCTTTTTGCTAAAACTGCTTCTTAGTAATAAAGGAATGACATTTAATCACCAAAGTACATAAAAATTAACAATAACCATTGATATTACTAGTTTTCGTGAAAAAATATTAAAATTTCATACCCAAATTAGATGAACAAATACAAAATTTTGACTCTTAGGTGTAAACAAATTTTTTCAATGGAAACTCTTTAAAATTATTATATAAATGACTGCTTGTTACAAAAGTATATAAAAACTCAACAGCAAACATTGTTGCAAACCGTTCTTTTGCCAAAATATTTAAAATTGAATTTTTTTTTCACACTTTAATTTCTTATAATTGTCGGAAATGTTATGGACATTCCTAAAAATAGTACAAACTGTCTTACGTTACTAAATTTTGCGTAAGACTAGCTGATTTCCAGCTTGTTCAGGTCGAGTTTTACGTAAAATGCCGCAATACAAGCGCTAACGCTATATACTTGACTGAAGTAGTCCTAAGAAAAATTTAAATCTTTGTAAACAAATTGCGACGAAAGAAATAAAGTTTTTTTAGCATTTTCATGTAGAAAAAATCGACTTTTATGTTAAAATAACTTAAAAATAAGTAATCAAATTTGTTGCAAACTATCTACTTACTGGATATGCAAAATTCTGATTAATAAAAATGGTAAAATGTTTATAAAAATACTTTTTAATACATATTTATTAATTTTTATGACGGAATTAGACCCTGCACTTAGCCTTAGCCTATTGTAATGGAAAGTACTGTTTTTTTTACGTTAAACTGACAGAATTTCGAATTTCGTAACTTAATTGTTTATAAGCGTTTAAATTTTTATATTTTACTAAATATTATCAAAAAAATATTATTTTTAGGAATTAGTTTTTAGAAATTCCGGCGATTAAAGGAAGTCTTAATTAAAAAAAAAACTCTTTAAATTTTTTGCAAAAATAATTCTTTATGAAAATGTTGATTGCTAACTTTCTTAAATAATTTTGGGAAAAGGAGCTAAATATGCATTAAATTAAAAATAAATTAAATTGTCAAAATGTCTTATTTGTTCATCTAATTTTTTTTAATAAAAATTGTAATTGTTATGTTTTACTAAAGATATTATATTATCAGACAAGTAGAGGACAGATAAATCTTATAATACAATGGATATTCCTAACTTTTTAATTATTTTTGTGATTAAATTTCTTTCTTACATATAATAATATGAAAAGTTTAAACAATATTAAAATCTTTTACTGATAATAACATTATTTGACAATTTGTTTGATAAAAGTTGCTTATAACAATTAATTGGATTAATAAAAAACCTTTTTGTCATTTGTGAGTCCCGATGCATTGACTAAGGCCAATATAAAGTTTACGCAGGACAGCTATTGAGCGCAAAAAAAACTTTGAGTAATTTAAAAATAATTTTATAGAAAAAAATGGTCATTTGGACCGAAATTAGAGGGTCTGGACCTTTTTTGAACGAAAAAGTGTTTTTTTACCACAGTCTGATCATAGAAAACACAGAAGATAAACTTTGCATCGATTTCCTATGACAGATTCGCTGCAAAAAAATTAACTTCACAGGATAATTCTAACCAAATATCGGTTAAACTGTCTTTTGTTTTTCCATGAGAACACACATGTTTTGAAAAACGCGAAGTTGTCTGAATAAATCTTTATCGCTCTAAAAAATGTCCTGCAACAAATTTTATCATTACTTTATTCTGTGATGCTATATAACTTTACAATTTTTGTTTAAAGGCATACATTTTTTATATCAAAAAATTATTAATGTTTCCACTTCAATATGAAAAATTCTCATAAAATTGAATGACATTTATAGAAGTTATTAATATAATAAGAGCGTGAAATCGCAAGTTCTCATGAGTGTTTAGAAGAACCTAAAGCGAAAGCAAAAGCATAAAATTCTAAATAACTATTGTTTAATAAACAATGTCAAAATAAATTTTCTTTTTAAAGTACGCCTTAAGTTCTCTTTCAAAATTATTTTATGTTTGAGAATATTTTCCTCCATTTTATAAATAAATTTTAATAATGCTCTTTTTTGATCTTCAGATAACTACTTCAGAAACGAAGGTTGTATTGTTATAGGATGTTACGAACAACTATCTGACACTGGGAACAAGAGTTAATAAAATTGTAACTGCGCAGTTTCTAGAAATGTAAATTTTACTGTAGTTGTCAAAAGTTTACGCCCCCTCCCTCCCTCCTTGAAAAGAAAAATGGGCTTATTTCGATGTGATAACAAATTATAATTCAACAAAGTAATTATATACCTTGAATTTACTCGAAAGTTCTTAGAAAGAACTGTAACAGGAAAATCAAAATATGCTAATTTCAAAAAAAATTGTCAAAAAAATCTAACACCGCGAGAGTGCGCTGGAGACTCTTACTTTGTATATCTTATATAATATTCTCTTTGAAGCTGTTTAGAGTAGGAAATTGTTGAGAAGAGAAACCACAGCAACGAAAATGTAGACAATTTTCAACAAATTACATCTGTCGTTTTCTCTAAAAGGGTATTTCCGTTTAAAATTATTAATCGCAGGGATAACCACCTCACTGTGGTTTTACAGAGTTTTGCGGTTTTGCGGTCAAACACAGACCTTGTCGACAAACAGACGACCTCTAACGATGGTTAACAGCTGAATAAAACAATGGTCGACGACGAGCAACCGTATCTGTATACGGTATACTGTGTAGTGTATTCACAACTGTTACCAACAACTTAGCCAACTGTAATCATCACGAATTGTCCGAGCTCAATCTAATTCATCCCAGATAATCGGTATTATTTCCTTTTAAGCCAACCGAATGCGGCTTTTATCATCCATTACTAATTCTACAAGCATGTATTCTAATCATCCAGAAATTATTCAAGAGCTTAATCTTCATCCTTGCATCTCTATTTTATAGCTTATTGGCTACCTGTTTAAATATGCTTTTATTACAAAATTATTACCTCTTACTACTTACGATAGCTTTAACTGCAAAGTTTTGTAGACTTGACACAATCTCCCCTATTCCCTTCTTTTCCCCATTTCGAAATAATTCCTACTATTTGTCCTGTTGTCAAAAAAATGCCCATATTTCTCTTTTTTTGTCGTAAATATATTTGTTTTGTTAAACATTTGTTTTTTTGTTAAGTAATATTCGCTCTTATACGGATTGAAAAGTCATCTTCTTTGGTTAAAAGTGAATACTTTTAAATTGATAAGTTTACTATTATATTTTTGGTTTAGAATTCATCTGTGTTGGTGGAAGATAGAATTATTTTGTTGAAAATTCCACAGTTTGCTTAAAAATTAACTTTCTCGTTAAAATACTATGTTTTTAGATTGAAAATTCAACTTATAAAAATTTGGTTGAAAGTAAATATGAAATTGTTTTAATGAAAATTAATATACTTTGGTTTAGGATTCAACTATGGTGTCCAAAATGTATCTTCATTGGTTCAAATAAACTGCTTTTTGCTTTAACCTTGAGAGGGCCTGAAACCCAATATTTTGGCTCACCAGATAAACATCTTTAATTTTTATTTTTAGATTAAAATATTCATTTTTTTAATATTATTATCCTTTTTCACTACCCCATCCCCTTTAAATTTACTATTCCAACTTTGCAAAAGTGGTGCCTTGTTTTGTTTCCATTAGATTATAATTACAAACAAATATTGTTATATCAATGTACAATATATCTCTATAATATTTGTATAATAAAAGAAGCCCATGTTAGGGTTTGTTTTTTGAATTTACGGTATTCGTCGAAAAATGCATCGAAAATGTATATTTGCACTTCCAAATTCATAAAAATTGAATTGCGTGACTAAGGGGGCGAAACACCTATAAAACAACCCCTTATATTTGATTAATTATCCTGCAGAATTGTCGAGGTACTTATTTACGTGTACCATTAACCTTATGTAATGTTTATATGATGAAACAAGCTTATACTATTGAAAAAAATTTTTTTTTTCAAATTCAAAATTTTTAACATTTGCTGTTCCGCACAGGACCGCAAAGCCAATATATTGGCTCACCCCTAATCGAGACTTTATCTATGATCAATCAATAATATAAGATACCTTTCGTTCCAATTTTCTGAGGAAGATTTTCCTCCCAAAGTGCCGGCCCTCTAAAAGGTTAAAATAAAATTGTTCAAAATTCATGTTTTTGGGGTTGAAAATTTAACTATTAGTTTGAAAATAAACTATTTTGTTTAAAATTAAGGGTCTCTGTAGCTTAAAAATTTAAATATTTGGTTGATAATTAACTCTTTGGTTGAAACTTGAATCTTTACATTTTTTGGCCGAAAATTCTTTTTTCCTGTTTTAAATGCAACGGATTGGTTAAAAATTATGACTATTTTTTCTGTAAATTAAACTATTCGTGTAAAAGTTAATCGTTCTTGGCTCAAAATTAACTTTCTTGTTGCAAATTCGTCTTTTCGGGTATAAAAGGCAACGGTTTTCTAAAACATTCAAGTTTTAGCTTAAGGACTCAACTTATTTGTCGAAAATTCATCTCTTTTGGTACAATATTCATATTTTTGGTCAAAACATAAAGTATTCACGGTGAGCTGAATAATTTTATATGAAAATTTCGAGGGCTCCAAAGTTACGAGTGGGAAGTTGTAAATGGTGTCCATAATCAATTTTTCATTAAACGTTAAATAAGATGGTGCAACCATATGATACGAGCTTGAAAACGTATTTAAGCAACTTAAAGTACTTGCAAATTATTACTAAAACTGTAATGTTAATTCTTTTTTACTAGTTATCGATAATGTAATTATTTACTTGTTTGATCGTTAATAATAATCTTTAAATAGTTAAATAATGAAAAAATGATCTTCCAACGCACTGTAGGTTTGTTCTTGTGAATGATGTACTATAGTGATCGATCAAAGTAAATATAACTTTTCAGGAACCTCTGCAACAATCATTCAAAAAAATTCAAGAAAAAAAATCTGCAATTAACAAATTTGAGAAATGTTTATCAATTGTCACAAAAGGTTAAAGTCACAATTGCACAAAAAAGAAATTAATGAAAAAATTGAGTTTATCATTAGATCAGAAAGTGAAAGAACACTTGGTGTGTAATGTAATTACAGAAAAATCTACCGATCAAGAGAAAAAAAATAAAGAATTGGGGTTCTACTCTGAGCAAGCTGTGGAATAAGATCATGCAAACTTTAAAAAAATGTGGATTAAGTATAAAGTGAAAAAGACACATCCGAAGTATGCAGAAAATTTACTTAAAGCTGTTCGCGAATATAATAGTAGACACATTTAATTTACAAACACTTCAAGTTTGAAATTCACAAATCTATTTAATTTCAATTTTTGTTATTTACCTTGATGAATTATGTTATATTTTCATTAAATATTATGTAATTGTAAGTTTTCATTAGTTTAAAACGTGCTAATATACTTGGTAAATATACTTAAACTGCAAGTACGTGCAATAAATTGTAATTTTGCTTGTCAAATAAAAATTATTTTGTAATTTTAAAAATTTCGGTTAGTTTGTAGTAATTAATGAAATATATTCTCATAAAACATTCATATTACTATTTCAATAATGATTTTCAAGTACTTTAACTTGCTTATATACTTTTTCAAGCTCGTATCATATGGTTGTACCAGCGTATTGAGCGTTCAAGTTACTATACATAGCAATTTTAATTAATTTTTCACGAATAAAAAAACAGCTCAGGGGATCATTTTAAGTTCATGAAAAATTGATGATAGGCACCATTTACAGCAACTTCCCACTCGTAACTTTCGGGTCCTCGAACAATCATACAAAATTATTCAGGCCCACCGTGTATTGTGTTGAACATGCAATGTATTTCGATTTGAAATCTTAGAAATCTTAGAACATTTTTGGCTGTGGTGTCTGTTTAATGTTTTAATTGAATTTGTTAGTAATAGGATTCAAGAGTATAGTATCTATTATAATCCTAAAATTTTGTCCGTAAATCGATAAATAAGTGGTCCATAATTATCCTCGCGAAGAAAGCGAAACATTATGTTTGGCCACACTATCTGAAAAGCAAATGAAAAACTTTTCCTAGACTATCGCTCGAATAATCGTTGTGTTTTTTGACTTAATTGACAATTTCTTTAAATATACATTTTCCACTACTTTTAGCGCTTAACTTACTATGGTTATTTGAATCTTTAATAATCTTATTATCTTTCAGTGTATTTTAAATTTTTGTTTAACCAATTTGCAAAATTTCTTAAGTTTAGAGTCATTGGACCGATTACCCTATGCCCATCTGAACTTGTGCTTTATATTTAGCGATTGAAATCGCCGAACTTGGTCTCTTTAGTATAGCTATATCAATTGAAGTGCACATTGGAAAGTGGGAGGGGAGGGGCAAGAGGGCAACTGTATTTAAACACGAACCACTTTTGAACTTGTCGAACTTCCTCACTGCTGGGGCAAGTTACGTGGCGAGAAATTAGTGAAATTTGTCGAGACCATTTGAGAGTGGGAGAAGTCGAGCCAAACTTTGTTTTATCGCAAGAAACCATTCCCAACTTTATTTCAATAGAGAATCTGCATCATGAAAATAAAGTAAATGGGAATTTTAAAATTGGTTTAGAAAGTTAAATATAAGTTCAGCTACTTTTGACGTGGGATCATTTCTGAATATTTATTCGTTGAAATTTTAAACCATTGAAATTCGATATTTAACTATTACTTCGGATAAGTAAATTTTGGAAAAACAGAGAAAAATCTGTCTCTGCCTGGGTTCGAACTTTAAAATTTGAAATTAAAAACCCGCATTTGATCGGCAGGCTTTTTCATGACCTTAAAAAAAGTATGTGTCCAAAGTACTCGAAGTACATCAACGTTTAAGTATTAATTTGTGTACATAGAGAATTATCTCCTCTTACATTCTCATCATTGTACATTATTTAATGATTTTGAAACTCATTTCGAAGAAAATTAATAATTTTATCTTACGTGCTCTACTTTTTTCTATAAGAATTTGACATGCGTTGTGCCAATAACAAAATGCAATAAGTAAATTTTAAAAAGTTACTTATTATAGAAAAACGTGAAACGAGTTGAAAAAAAAGATTATTTTCCTTAAAACTAAGTTAAAATTTTTTCATGAAATGATGTGCGAATATGGTAATGTAAAATGGGATAATTCTAAGTATGTGTATACAAATGTAATACGTGAATTTCCAACATACTGAGAAAATAAAAGAAAAAAAAATCAATAAAAAATGCTAACTCAAACATAATCTCTTAATCGTATCCGATTTAATTTTTTTAAATTCATTGGCTGAAAAGGGCTAGTGTGCATGTTCAAAGTCGAAAATATAGTTTTTTAATCAGCCTAATATACATGGTAAAATTAATAACTTTATTAATATTTATTAGTTTGAAATGTTAAATAATGAAATTATTTAAGTATCTAGGCTAATTTAGATTAAACAAGTTTGAAAATTGCATTCAAAAATTATCCATATTTAAACGCTTTCCATTTAAAATTGTTTAATTTTAATGGATTCCTAAATTAGGTTGTTCAAGTTTTATTCCTTCATACTTAAAATGGACTATATATGAAGGTGATTTCAAAAGATTGAAAGTCAAAAGTTGTCAATGAAATTGACAATTGTTCATGTTGTTGAACATTTTTTCAATTTGAAGAAACTCGTTTAATAAAATTAATGAGCATTTGCACTGATTAACAATTTTACAAGAATATTAGTCTAGAACTTATACTGTACTCAGGCTTTTATAAATTTAAAACCAGACTTCAGTAGCAACATTTGAATTACATCAGCTCCTTAGTTATAGTGAAAGGTATTAAAATCTTCTTGAAAAGGATTTTATTTAATAATTAAGTCACTTATAATAGTGCTACTGTGTGAAAACTTTGGGCTCATAAGTCACCTAGAAAGCTGTTTATGCTTTTCTTCTGTGAAATTAATGCGTTGTTCTATAAGTGGTGGTGTTCAAGCAACCACGAACGTGCGCCACAGTTTCCAGTTTTAATATCCTACCGCCGAGTTAATCTCTCTGACTTCTAACAATAAGGGAAGCATTTAGTTTACTTTTAAATCTTAATTTGATTAATGCAGAAGGAAAGAGAGCAGGTTGAGTTTCGGCTTCAAAAATATTTATATGAATCTCATCTCTGCTTGAACATTACGATGTGCGTATAGATTTCCAAAATAAGATAGTCGAAAGCATAGATAAGGCAACTTGGGAGGCGCTTATAGGAAATAAAGATATAGAGGGCGCATGGACTAAATTCCGGGATATCATTGTTAGATGTGCGATCGAAGTTTGTGGTACCGCGGTTGTAGGAAGAATGCCTGGTGATGCATGGTGGAATGATGAAATTCAGGCTGCCCAAAAAGTAAAGAAAGAAGCGTACATGAGAACTTTAAACATGGCAGGTCTTAGCGATAAGTAAAGAAATAAACGTAAAAGTGATTACAGATACGAGGGTAGGATACTCAAATGACTAATTAAGGAAAGGAAGGGTAAAATTAGAGCTTCGTCGAAATAAAATTTTTGATGGTTCTGAAACTTAATAAATTCCACAGAAAAAAAGACATTACAGGTTATTTTATTTAATAAAAGAATATATGTTTTTTAATTCTGCCATGAATATCGTTTGAGTAGAGCGCCACCCAATGTGGTGAGCGATTCTCAACGAGGACGAGGACGAGTCCTGTCAAGCACCGTCAAAGTGTCGCACTATGTGGATTGCGGAACACTCGGGGAAGACAAACGTCTGCAAACATTGGATTTTTGGAATTTTAAAAATCTTTTTCTTAATTTAAATTCATTTAAATATAACCTTTTAAAATTCACTGATCTCATCAATTGAAATCTTACGGTTGAATCAGTAGTTCCGCTGCCGGACTCTATTCTTTCGGATAACTGAATGAATTAGTAATTTTGATTTAACTATTTGAATCAGTAAGTTTTTAATAATCATCAGTAGCTCAGTTTAAGCTATGGCAATCAGTAGGATTTAACTTATAATCAGTTATATTTCACTAATTAAAGTTTAGAGAGTATATTTGGAGAAACTAGATTATGGAAATCGAAAATAATATGCAAAAAAGTAGCGTACATTAGGATCATTAAATAAGTTATAATTAATTTAGAGTTGAATGACTAATTTTTGTAATTTCAGTTTTTTACACTATAATCTTTCGTAGCTAAAGTTAAAAAATGTTTTAAAAATTTGAGATGTTTTGACTGATCAAAATAAGTTAGAAAAAAATGTAAACGTTTAAGGAAACTAAAATAGAAAAAGTAGGATTTTCGAAAAGTCATTCTGGTCTTCAGTCATATGCTTCAGAATATTGTGTTACAATTCAGTAATTTCCAATTACTGTAACTAAAAATTAAAAATTAAAAACGTATATCGGTTCATTCACTTTAATATAAATATGAAGTTTATATTTGCTTGACAATATAAATAGTAAGAAAATACGCTTGAAGTTAATATAAACACATTTGAATCATTTTGCATATATCATATAAACTTCGCTCTCATATATTCTTATTATAATTGAGGCACCGGATTGCAGAACTGCCTCTACGCTCGGCCCGTCTCAGCCCAGTAGGCGCAGGAGAGGGAATGCTC
>JAAAKG020061764.1:0-17805 GCA_010014905.2 Druon quercuslanigerum | reverse complement strand
GAAGTCATTGAATTTTAATTTTTTACCTTTTACAGTATGCAACTTTATCGACTGCGGTAACATCCGAGATAATGAGATGTACTGAGGACGATGCGTACATCTTGGTTCGGACACGCAGCTGACAAAGAAGAAGACCAGAAGACGCCTTCGAAGGCAAGAAAACGTTGATTTTTAACCCACGAGGAACAAAAAATCAAAAATGCACTTTGTGATTCGTACTCGGTTTTGTTTACAAACCCCTAATATTCATATGCGGTTAATTTGTAAATAAACAAATTTTTTGTTTTCGATAAGTTTTTAGAACCAATAAGTTTTAATATTTGTTTATTTTTAATTGATATAAATGCATTAATATAAATGCATATTTCGCACATATTCATAATTTACGAGATTTAGAAGCAGTTCTTGGTTGAGGTGAAAAGCTGACAAGTAACCGTATCTTTCACTTCCCACGCTGATCCTTTCTTTTGACACGCATCTGTGGGTAAAGCACTGATTCCGTGACTAGCTCACAGCACTAGCGTCTCGCGTCGCTGGTTCCCGAACTAAACCCTAATTAGGTATTTTTCTAAGCATTTTCAATTTAATCGCCAGCTGAATTCACTTCCTTGATTGCTGAGGGAAAAACAATCAACTAAATGCATGGTAATCAGTTTATTTTTACAGTATTTTGCTAACACCTTTGTAAAAACTTATTTTTTCTATAAAAATGTATTTAAAAAATAGTTTTTTTTTTTAGAAATATTTAATAAAATAATAAAATGATAATAATTATCATTCATTGTGAAGATATTACGAAATAGTACATTGTATATCAAGGGCGTAAAGACGACTATATTGACGCTCGGTTGACAGTCATACGAGGCGGAATAGTCATACGCCCTTGATACACACTACACATTATATTTTGCCCTCCTTGAAACCAAGCATGTAAAGCAGATAAAGTATGTTTGGTGTTCTTGACAATTTTAAATTACAGTGAAAGGAACAAATAGCGTACTTTGAATAAACGATAATGTGGGATGCAGCGATGTATTTTTTTAAAAGATAAATATAATTTTCTCTACCGGGCATAAAGTTTCATTTAGCGGGCGTAAAGTTTCATGTCGGCCCGGCGGCGGTAAGCGCATGCGCGAACCTCGCATAAGCTATATGCGGCCACATTACGTCTGCTTTACGTACATGCAATGGCACGTTTTCAAGGGGGGTCAGACAAAATTAAGTTTTTGTCCCATGCATTTGGTCCATCGTGTTCCCCTTAGCACTCAACGAAGTGAAGTTAGCTGATGATTGAAGTTAAAATACCTAATCTCGATATCTCGTTCCTCGCGCCCGGTCTTTTAAGGCTCTACGCTGCAACTTTGGGGCTATTGCAGATTTCCAAGATTGAAAAAGTATAATATAGGTATTATTTTATGTATAACACACAGTTTTATTAGCCTATATTATATTATTGCGTATAATACATTCCTAGTTTTCTACGTAAGGCAACGCCCCTAGCGAACCGAGTGAACGGAACCGATACTCTACAGAGTATCCTCATAGGTTGATTCCGACATTATTGCTCAGAGCGCGCTCTGAGCGTAATAGGGTACTCAACTAGTAATTTCTCATTTCTACCTTTTCTAGACTTGTGAATAGGCATTAACGTGCAAAGTCAGATTTTCGTACCGAAATAACATTTTTTTTTTAATATGCCCGCAACAACTTCAAGATAAAACTCAAGGCACTGATCCGATAAGAAATACTGATAATAATAGGTAATCGCCAGCACTATTTGATTGTTAATAATTTTTAGCATCATTATTAGCGTTATGATGTTCGATTTTACATTTTTATTTCATTTCAAGCAAAGGTATACTTAATTCGTGGAGCTTAAATAAAAAATATAAATATTGTTCTTATTATTGTATGGCAAATACATAAGTTAGGATTAAAAAATATAAGTATTTTAGCTGAAAAACTGAATACCAAATACTCAACGATAACAGTGATATTTTTCTGTCGAATATAAATTAGAGTAAGGAATAACCTTTTTTTGTTACCTGAAATTTCAACTTGAGCGACCTTCCAAATTTCCTCAATGTTTTTCACGCTGCTCCGTCATCCTTAAGATAGTTGTAAAAAAAAGTCAGATATCTGACAAAAATAGTTTTTCCATGATTTTATGAATCAAAATATTATATCTCATGTAATTTGAAATCAAAAACGTGAATTTTTATAAAAAATGTTAAAATTCACAAAAAACAACATTAATTTGAACCCTGTTTTTTGGAATTGTATTTCTTCTGACGTCGCTTCTTACCAAATTTAGAAAGTGAATTTTCCTATTCCTATTCTTTCCTATTCTTTTAATTTATTTTTTTTTTTGCAAATCAGCGTGTGGACAAAAAAATTTCGAAACGGGCAAATGTTTTACAAGGCAAAAGGGGTGTTATTTTTTCATTCTGTACGGACTTGCCTTCATTACAAACATTTTTTTCAACGAATTAATATTCTACCTTCAAAAATGGAGATCAAAAATAAATTTTTACATTTCTTGCAAATATCGTTTTTTTCTCTAAATAATAATTGTTATCCATTTTTATAGAATTTATAGAATTAAACCAATCACTAAAAAAATTATATAATTTAATATTATCTTTTTAATCGCTTATTATTACTTGAAGTTATTTACTCACAACAAATCCTACCTTTGAAAATAATGTTTAATCTTCGAAGTAAAATATTTAATTACGTTATTATTCAATTCCTTTAAAATGCCTATGTTTTTGCCCACGCAATAAAAAATTAAATCTTTCTTTCAACCATTACTTTTAAGTAAGCCTATAAATATAACTTTAATTTTCGAGACCATAAATTATATTCTATTTTCATGTTAATAATTCAAAAATTATAATCACCTTAATATAATAGCACGAACCGTTTTTTAATTTGATGAATAATATGAATAAGTGAATGTATAATTATAATATTTACCTGAATATGAATACATGAGTGTAACCTCCACGTAAAAATGGTCCACTTTTGCATGATTTTCCGTTTCGTCAAAGAGTGTGAAAATGTCAGGGTGATTTTCTAGCTCCTCATCTCCAAAAAGTAGATCAGCAGCTTCACAGATTATTGCTGGGTCCATAAGATTATAATTCACGTTTGCATTCATTTTCAAAAATGTTTCAACATTTTGGAGCTCTCCACTTTCACTCGGGCCAAATAGACGAAGCACGAATCGGGAACACAAGAATGATCAAAACATATAGTTATGTTTTAGCAGAATAGAAACAGAATTAATATCACGAAAGTATTTTGTTTCCTTTCGATCGGGTTCCTGATCCAATACGCGTATTGTCACAAGTATTTTCGATCAAATTATTTTATTAAAAAGCTTTCGTCCCATACAATTTTGGTATTTCTGTTTGGCCCTCAGAGTGCAGACGTCTTGCCAGCTGACGTCACAAGTTAAAATACCCAATGGTACCAGGGATGTGTAGTTACGCGTAACTAGAGGTTTTTGACATAAAATACCTAATTGAAGAAGTTTTATTTCGAATGCCAATATCTTCAATTAAAACAACTAATAATGCCCACGAAAGCGAAACAGAGTCCAAAAAACACTTCGGGCTTTCGTACACTTCTTGGACTAAGCTTAATTTTAAACTTCTGCAAGTGAAAGGAAATCTGAATGTGGCGAAATGTTTATTTTGCAACAAAATACAATTAAATGTTGTTTTAGTTAATTTAAACATTTGTGAACTTGTGCACTTTTTTGAACAGAAAAGCTCATTCATGGTAGCTTTCATGCTTTGGCCTGCCATCCCTGCTCATATTATTGAATAAAAATAATATCTAATTAAGTCTCCCATATGCACGTAATTTACATCAATTAGATTGTGTAAAAAACTAGACACATAAAATGCGTAAAATACATAGTAATTTTCCGTAAACCTCTCTGCCGTAAAAAAACTAGATAAATTACTTGGGGTATTTGACTTACCCATCTCTGCATGGAACAATGTTCTGATCGCTTGACCGTCGGCATGCAGATATTTTGCGAGTTAACGTAACTACATAAAATACCTAATAAGGGTTGCATACGTAATTTCCCTCAGGTAATTTACGTAGTTTTTCACATGCAAATTACGTACGTAATTTACGTGCCTATTTAATTACAGGTAATTTATGTTTCCAAGATGGCAACTGCCCGTTCCCTTTTCACTTGCAGAGGTTTCTTTCGTTAAAAGAAATACGATGTCAGAAGATTAAAAAAATTAAATACAATCATTTATATTAACAAAGGATCAACAACGTTTATATGCCTATAAGCTAGAACACGATCGTAGCTAGTATTTTTTTAAAATACTTTTACAAATTGAACATTTTATAACTGCTTGATTTTCAACTGTAAGCCGGTTAAACTTCAGTTCTTCTTAAGGGATTTTTTGTCCCTCTGCACTTTCAACTTTTGATTTACTGTTTTCTCAAATGTTATAAAAAAATTAATTTTTTCTGCATTCCGGAATAAGTCAGGTTATATTATAATCTTTTTCCCGCCCTCTTTTCCAGCCCGACATTTTGTTACATTAATTACATCTTTTACTTATAATACGTTAATTACGTGTTATACATACAAAAATTCGAATTACGCGTAACTATGCAACCCTGACCTAATAAAAGTGAATTACGTATTTTAAGCATAGAGTTAACTCTATGATTTTAAGTCGTGACGTCAGCTGAAAGATGGCTGCACGCCGAGGGCCAAACATGTAAGGGAATTTAACACAGCCCCAACCTGTTGATATTTTAAACTATTTTGGTAAAAATTACTTTTTTTCTTATTAAAAATTAATGAAACAAAAATTTAACTATTTCATTTTGGGTTGAGAATTTATGTATTTTAGTTATAAAATCAGCTATTTAGTTGATAATTCATTAACACATTTTTAATGAAAATTCGTCTCTTTTCATAAAAAATTATTCTTTTTGTTTGAAAATTCAACTTTTTTGTTGAAACTCCTTTTTTGGTTCAAAATTATTTTTTAGCTGAAAGTGAACAAATTTTTTTTTTTTTTTGGTTGCAAAATCCAACTTTTTCAAATTTTAAATTCAACTATATATGGTTAAAACTGTACTTTTTGGATAGAATATTATTCTTCTCGTTGGAAAATGTTTGACAATTTATCGATTATATTGAAATTTTTGTTTACATTTTTTTTTATCTAAATATTTAACCATTCAATTTTCTAAATTTATCTCTCTTCTTCTTCTTTTTTCGTTGAAAATTTAACTATTTTATAGAACATTTTTCTTTATTTAATATTTAATTTTTTAAATTCAAGTTATAAGTATATGCTAAAAAAATTTTCCTATAAAAAATATATTTGTTTTTATTTGCAAATTTGTCTTTTTGGCAGAAAATTATTTCTCTTATTTGAAAATTTATCTTTTTGGTTACAAATTATTTTGTTTATTATTTATTATTAAACTATTTTGTTGGATATTCTTTTTCTTGGTTTAATTGTATTTTTTAACTGAAAACTAAACAATGCCATGTTTGGTTTAATAAATGCGTCTTTTTAGTCAAACTTAACTATATATGGTTAGAAATTCATGTATTTTGTTGAAAATTGTTCTTTTTTATAGAATATTACTCTTCTCGTTGAAGAAAGGTTGAAAATTTACTGATTTTGTTGAAACTTCTTTTCTTAATTCACAATTATTTTTTAACTAAAAATTAAACAATTTCATTTTTTTAGCTCTAACTAAAAACGTGAATTTTATGCTAAAATAAAACGAATATTCAATAAAAAAAATAGAATAGTCAAATTACTAGATAAAAAATTGAATTTCTAACAATATATACAATTTGCAATAAAAGCAGAGAATTTTGAACTAAGAAAGAACAAAATTTCAATCAAAATAGTTAATAAAAATAAAATAAAAATTAAATCAAATAGTTGATATTCCAACCAAAAAATATTTTATTATTAGATAAAAAAAATTGTTGAATTTAAACAAAAAAGACGAATTCAAAATGAAATTCTTATTTTATAAGTTAAAAAATTATTTTGAAAAAATACAATAAAAATTTCACTTTTAAACGAACGAAATGAGCTTGCAACGAAAAAAAGTTTTTTAAGAAAAAATTATTTTTTTCACTTTTCAGTAAAAAAATAATTCTCAAAGAAGAAACAGACGATTTGAACAAAATATCTAAATTTTCAACAAAAAATAATGAATATTCTACCAAAACCATGAATCTTCAAGCAGGAAGATTAATTTTCCACGTCTTTCAAATAAAAAATTAATTGTTAACCAAAAAAAATATTTTTGTCAAAGTAGTTAAATTTTTAACGAAAGAAATGATTTTTCAATCAAGATAAATGAATTTGCAAAGAAGAAGAACCAGTTTATTAAAAAAAAGTAAATTTTCAAACAGAATTTAACTTCAAAGTAAAAAAATCAATTTTTAAAAAAAGAAGTACGAAATTTTTAAAAATTGATTAAATCTTTAACCTAAAAGTGATTGTTTCAACCATAAATATGAATTGTTAAGCTGAAGTATTAAGTTTCAAGCAAAAGAAACGAATTTTATAAAAATACATAAATTTTCATCCAAATATGTTGTCCGTGTTTGGACATCTTAGATTTTTAGTTAATCAATTTTTCACGAAAAAAAATAATTTTTATCAAAATAGTTTATTTTAAACAAAACACCATGAAATTTTAATAGTTGATGATTTCAACGAAAAAATATTTTAAATTAAAAGCCTTTGAATGCAACGAAAATAATGAATTTTCAACAAATCATGTAATTTTTCAAATAAACCATTGCTTTTTTGATTTGAAAATATTTTTATAATTTCAAAAAGGACGGTTAAAATATAATTGTAAATGAGCAAATTCAGTTTTTGAAAACCGGTAGAAGTTAACATAAAATTTTTAATATCAAAATTTTTTTTAAGAATGCGCATTTTTTAAACAAGTCAATAACGCTATGTCTGTTTCAATATAAATGCATGTTATTAATTGTAACAATATACATTTATGGAAATGAAATACAATTTGAGGGACAAATTCAACTGCGAAACACGATATACGTGATGAGAATGTGTTCGTTAAAGCCGAAGAAGCTTTAACACAAGAGAATTCACTATCAACAAATTACTGTTTTCTTTGGTTTACCCATAGGTTTAAAAAAATTTGTGCAAATATACAAAGACCGAGCGAAGCGCGATATAAATATATTATCGAGCGCGAAGCTCGAAAACCAACAAATGCGCGCCCTAGGAGCGCTCAAAATTGCGAGCAAAGTGTACCGCGCGCGTAGCGCCCGATGAGAATGAGCGCGCGAAGAAAGCGGATTTCTATTTTTTGTTTTCGCTTAAAAAATATAGAAAACTTGTTAAAATATGTAATTTGAAACGTCCTTTCAGCGAACAATAATGTTATGGTTGTGAAATTCAGAACTGTTACAGAAAAACTTACCGTACTGAAAATATTAAATGTTTTCTTTTCAAACTGAACAACTGACATGTTCACTGTATTTTAAAAACTAAATATAAACTTTAACTAATAATTTATGTGAAAAAAGCGATTTGTTATAAATTAAATTTGAATTTTCGCAGAACTCGGACACGAACAGATCGCGCAACCTAGTGAGTTGCAGGGTTGGTCAGTTACGCGTAACTCTGGAGTTTGTGAAGTATTATACGTTTTCTACGTAATATACGTTTAAAACCGTAGAAACCCCAGGAAGATACGTTTCCAAGATGGCCGAATTGTGAAATCACCTACGTGACACGTGACGTACGTTACATAACCTCACCTTTTAAATTTGATTATTTATTTGATTATTAACAAATGTGATTATTAATGAGTATTTAAAAACAAAACATAAATATGTTGAGGAAGGAAAAAATACTCAACAGTATAGTGCAATTCCAAGGAAGGATCTATTTTTTGAGTTGATAAAAGAAGAAGAGAAAACGGTGGCAAAATGTTCTTTCAATAATTATTATTATTGATCACATGGAATGTTTTTATTATAATTATGTATGTACCTCGATCCAACCCCTCACATTTTTATTAAAAGTTAATTAATTTGTAAAAGTTGACATGAATCAAATAAAACAAATGATACATGTAACGTAACCAGAATTTAAATACCTACTTTCTTCGTCATAGCAACATTTGTTTAAATTTATAATTTTGTACAAAAATTTTGTAGACAAAAAATTTAGCTGGCAATGTAAAAAGTAGAAAATATATTTTTTTAATCATTCTGGACGAGTTTCATGGTTTAATATTTAAAAGAGGCATTTATTTTAAAAATAGTTTAGATATAATATCACAATAAATTGGAGGTTAGGTTAAGATATTGACAGATGCGGCGCATGCGCTATGCTGTTTCTGTTTAGACGTAATTTACGTCAATTCGCGTAGAAACCCACGTATATTATCTAGAGTATTATACGCTCCCAACTCTGGTGAGTAGTAAGATCCGTAAGATCCCCCGTTATTCGATTAGGTATTTCAAGTTATGACGTCAGCTAAAAAGATGTCTGCACGCCGAGGGCCAAACAAGCAGGGAAATTTACCGAAGCTGTTGATAAAAGCCGTGGGTAAAAATTTTGGTAAAAATTTTTTTTCTTGTTGAAAATTCAATTAGTTTTTATTGCAAATTAAACATTTTTGTTTTAACTCCTTGTTTGTTTAAAAATTATTTCTTTAACTAAAACTTTAATAAAGTTTGTTTTTTTTATTTGAAAACTGTAGCTTTTTTAGTTGAAAATTCACTTCTTTTATCGAAAAAAAATTTCGTTGTTGAAAATTAAGTTTTTAGGTATGCCATTTTTGGTTAAAAATTTAAATAAATTCTTTGTTTTTGAAAATGTGTCATTTTGTTATAAAATTATTTATTTAAAAGTCCATCTTTTTTTGGTAGAAAATGATTCTTTTTAGAAAATATATCTAATTTGTCACAAATTTAATTTCTTTAGTTGAAAATTTAACTATTTTGTTTTAACTCCTTTTTTGGTTTAAAACCATTTTTTTAACTGAAAATGGAAGAATTTTATTTTTGAATGCAAAACTAATCTTTTTTAGTTGAAAATTCAATCATACAATATGGTTGAAATTTGGTCTTTTTTGGTAGAATATTATTTTTCTCGCTGGAAAACAGTTGAAATTGTACTGATTTTGTAGAAATTTTCGTTTTTTACTTCAAATTTATTTTTTTAACTGAATATTTAATTATTTCAATTTTTTCATTTGTCGTTTAAAATTGAAAATTCGTTTTCTTTGTTGATAAAATTTGTTTGTTGAGCATTAATTTTTTTAATTATACATACCATTTTTTTGGGGCGAAAATATAATATGTTGTGAAAATTATTCTTTTTTTTTTGTTAAAAATTAATTTCATTCAAGTTGGTAATTCGTCTTTTTAGTAGAAAATTATTTGTTTGAACATTAATTTTTTGGTTGAAAATTTGAACATTTTGTTGAAACTTTGTTTCATTTTTAGATAAAAATATATCAATTTTATTTAAAAATTTAATTTATTATCTAAAAATGTTACGATGACATTGTTGTTTGAAAATGAAGATTTTAGTTAAAAAGTCTTTTCTATTGTTGATTTTGTCTGAAATTTTAACTACATTCATGAAAATTAGTTTTTTTTGTCATTTGGTAATTCGTCTTTTTAGTAAAAAATTATTTGTTTGAAAATTTATTGTTTTGTTAAAAATTCATATTATTCGGTAAAAGAATAATCTTTTCAGGTTTAAATTTCTTTCTTTGGTTGATAATTTAACTGTTTTCCTGACAATTTAATTTTTTATTGGTTACAAATTGATTTTTTAGTTGAAAATTTAACTGTTACATTTTTAGTTAAAAATTTGACATTTTTCTTTTAAAATTTATGTGTTTTGTTTTAAATTCGTCTTATTCAGTAGAATATTGATCTTTTTAGTTTTAAAATAATTTCTTCGGTCAAAAATTCTACTCATTTCTTAAAAATTCGATTTTTTATTGGTTGAAAAGTAATTTTTTAAATAAAAATTTAAATGTTCCATTTTTGGTTAAAAATCAATCTATTTTAATTGAAAATTCAATTTTTTATCTGAATATTTCACTATTACATTGTTGGTTGAAAATGAAGATTTAGTTGAAAATTCTTTTCTATTGTTGAAAATTAAATAATTTTGTTCAAAAATCGTTTTTTTTTTTTGTAACTTAAACATTTACCACTTTTGTTTGAAAATTTAACGACATTCATGAAAATTAGTTCTTTTGTCATTTGGTAATTCGTCTTTTTAGTAAAAAATTATTTGTTTGAAAATTCATTGTTTTGTTAAAAATTCATAGTATTCGGTAAAACAATAATCTTTTCGGGTTTAAATTTCTTTCTTTGGTTGATAATTTAACTATTTTCTGAAAACTTGATTTTTTATTAGTTAAAAATTAATTTTTTACATTAAAATTTAACTGTTACATTTTTAGTTAAAAATTTGTCATTTTTTGTTCAAAATGTAAGTTTTTTGTTTTAAATTCATCCTATTCAGTAGAATATTATTCTTTTTGGGTTTAAAAATATTTCTTTGTTTGAAAATACAACTATTTTCTTAAAAATTCGATCTTCTATTTGTTAAAAATTAATTTCTTGAATGAGAATTTAACTGTTCCATTTTTGATTAAAAGACATTTTTTAGTTGAAAATAATTTTTTTATCTGAAAATTTCGCTATTGCATTTTTAGTTAGAAATTTAGATTTTATTTTAACATTCATTAGTATAGTTGAAAATTAAACAACTTCGTTGAAAGTTCTTTCTTTTTGTTATATAAAAATGTACCATTTCTAGATGAAAATCATCTGCATTGTTTTTCGTGAAAACTTTTTCTTCAAAGTTATTAAAAAATTAAAGTATCGTTCCATATTAGTTTCCCCACACAATCTAAAATACCTAATTCATTTAAATTGAAACTCCCGCGCTAAAAATGGCGCCACCTCTCGGTTTCAGAGAAACGCATCGTTTCCGAGCTTAGCCGTCAGATGTCACCTCCATCTCGTTGTCAATAACCGCCACTGGCAATTTCCCGGCTAGAAACCAACACACACACACGCTCCCACACAAAGGTTCGTTCTCGCTTTATACTAAAGATCAAGACCGTTTTTTGCGATTCCTTCGGTGCATTTGAAATTTTTCGGCAGGAAGCTGCCTGCCGTTTGGTGCAGTTTTGTCTTGGACGCAAGGTTTCTCCTGTTCCCAGTCGACACGGAAAAAGGAAAGCAGTGCCCCAAAGACGACGTCGACCCTGAAAAATACTGCGGCCTCCAAGGCTCGGCTCGAACGCACGAGTTTTTTGAATGGCAGGAGACTCTTAACCGTCAAACGCGATTCTCAGCTCTGGCAAGTCGAGTGAGTGAGTGAGTCGGTCGTCGTCTTTGTCAATCAATTCGCGCCTCGTCTCGATTTTCGCGATCGACGATTTTCCCTGTGTCCTAAGTGTCGTTCCTCAATTCGTGACTGCACGAATCGCGGACAATTTTAATCGCCGGGCGTTTTATGGTGTCCCGTGTGCGAGAAAACTGAAGCGAGGATAATGGAAGGGATGTGCAACATAGAAACTGGAACGAGTATAAACATCAAGCGGACGGACGGTGAGAATTCAATTTACAACCTAACCCCTCTTTTTGCAACCCTCTTTCGACGGAAACTCGACCTAGTGCATGTCGCGCCCCGACCAACTTCAGGGTTGCCAAATTAGCTGATTTTTCGCAAATCCACCGATTTCACCCCGTTCTTTATTGTTTACTGCCTTCCAGCGACAAGAAATTGAGGAAATCGCCCCGGAAAAGGTGTTTTATGCGATTTATTTTTCAAATCCAGACAACCCCAAAGACGGTTGCAAATTGCAAAGAAAACTCCACTCTAGACATGGTTTCCTCTCTCTTTCTCTCTCGCCAAGTGCGAAAACTTTCTTGCCTTTGTCAGTGCACATTAAATTCGAGTAAAACTATTCGTTTATTGGGTTCGTTGATCGAAAATCGGTGGCTAAAAGTGTATTATTAATATTAATATTCCCGCGAATTGGATAAACTGAATCAGGATTTTCTGGAGATAAAGACAGTTGGCGAGAAACACGCGTGGGCCAACAACTCCATCATCGGCTTCAACCGGTTTTTTTTTTTTTTCTGACGATTGGCGCACCTTTCATGAGTCCATTTCCATATTCGGAAAAATTTTATTTCACGCAGTGTCTAATCCGACCGTTAAAAATCCGTAGGAAAAATTGGTACTAAAAAAAAGATTAATCGAAAGGAACGTGGAAAGTGTGGCAAGAAATCGATCTGTTGGATCTGAAAGTGAATTTTCTCTGTTACATTTCAAGTAAAAGTATTAAATTTTTTTACGAAATAGATGAATTTTCTAATAAGAAGGTTAATTCTCTACTAAGAAATATAAATTGCCAACAAAATATATAAGTGCTCAACGAAAAGTGAAATAGTTAAATTTTTAATTAAAAATATTAGACTTTAATGAATAAAAAAATGTCAACAATATATATTGATATTCAAAGAAAAATTGAAACAAAAAAATTCGAAAAGAAAAATGTAATAGTTGATATTTCAAATAAAAATATTTTTATTTTAGATCATAGAAACCGTGTACTTTAGTATAAAAATACGAATTTTCTACAAAATAGATACATTTTGAGTTTAAATAAATAATTTCCAAACAAAGAAATGAATTTTCAGCCTAAATCATTTATCTCCAACAACAGAAATGATTTTTAAATAAATGATAGTTACATTTAATAAAAAGAAAAGAATTTTCAACAAAATCACTAAATTTTTCACTTAAATAATTAACTTTCAACCAGAAAATTTAATTTTCAGCCTAAATTCTCAACAAAAAATGTGCTAGTGGAAATTTCAACTAAAAAATATTTTGATTTTGAACGAAAAAATACAATTGAATTTTCTTTTAACACGAATTTTCCACAAAATAGTTCACCAATAGAAATTTTATTTTAAATTAAATAAACAGCTCAAATTAATAAAAAAATACACGAATTTTCAAGAAAAAAGTTAAATATTTACCTTAAATTATTAGTGTTCAAACAAAGAACAGAATTTTTAACTTTCTACGAAAAAATATGAATTTTTAACTAAAAATAATAAATTTGTGACCAAAAACGAAATAGTTAAAAAGTTAAATTTTTAATTTGCAATATTAATCTTTAGTGAATAAAAAAAAAGAATTTGCAATGAAAAATGCAATAGTTGATATTTCAATTTAAAATATTTTAATGTTCCATAAAAAATACAGTTGGATTAAATTTAATTTCAATTTTAAAAAAACGAATTTTCACCAAAATAGTTAAGTTTTCAGCTGAAATAATCAATTTTTAACCACTGAAATAAATTTTCAGCCCAAATAATTAAACTTTAACCACAGAAACAAATTTTTAACCAGGTTGTTAAATTTACAACAAAAATGAATTCATAACGAAAAATGTGATATTTGATATTTCAATGAAAAATATTTTTATTTTAAATAAATAACAGTTGCATTTAATAAAAACAAAAAAGAATTTTCATCAAAATTACTAAATTTTTAGCTTAAATTAATTTTAAACCAAAGCATTTAATTTTCACCCTAAATTCTCAACAAAAAATTTAATTTTTCATATTTTTCAAAAAAAAAAATGTATTTAAAATAAAAAAAAACAGCTGACTTTAATTTTTTTTAAATATACGAATTTTCAAGAAAATAGTTAAATTTTTAAATTGTAATATCAATCTTCAATTAACAAAAAAATGAATTCGCAATGAAAAATTTAATATTTTATATTTCAATTAATAATAATTCTCAACAAAATCACTAAATTTTTTGCTTAAATAATTAATTTGTAACCAAAGAATTTAATTTTCAGCCTAAATTAAAAAAAAATTGACTAGTTGAAATTTTAACTGAAAAATATTTGTTTTATAAATGAAAAACAGTTGTAGTTAATAAAAAAGCACGCTAATTTTCAACAAAAAAGTTAAATTTTTCATCCAAGAAATGAATTTTTAACAAAGTTGATAAATTTTCAACAACAAAAAAAATTAATTCTTAGCGAAAAACGTGATATTCAATATTTAAACTAAAAATATTTTTATTTTAAATAAATAACAGTTACATTTATTGAATTAAAAAATGAGTTATCAACAAAATTGCTGAATTTTTGACTAGCTAGTTACATTTTTAAGAAAAAAAATAATTCCTCAACGAAAAATTTAATAATTAATGTTTGAAACAAAAAGTACACTAATTTTCAACAAAATATATAAAATATCAACTAAAAAAGATAAATTTTTACAAACAGTAATCAAAAATAAAAATAAAATGATCGCAAATTAAGTTACTTTTTAACAAAAAAAAATAAATTTTCGACTAAAAATTGTAATAGTTAATTTTTTAATTCCAAAAATTAACTTCCAACATATAAAAGAAGAAAATGTGCAAACAACAAAGTTAAATTTTTGACCAGAGAAACAAATTTTCAACTGAAATGATGAATCTTCGACATAAAATGAACTTTTAATTTAATTAGAAATTAACCAATTTTTAAATCGAACAATTAAAATTGTATCGATAAAATTCTAATTTAATTATGAATCTTTTAATTTGAAATTATTTAAATATTAAAAATATTAGATCAAATTATGACTTTTTTGTCTTCATTGATTTTCGGATTAAAAATTTAATTACTTTGTGGAAAGTTCATCTCTTTCGATCGAAAATTTATCTCTCTTTTTTTTTTTAATGTAACTATCTTCAAAAAAATCCTCTGTATGTCTCAAAAATTCAATTGTTTTGAAGAAAAATGTTTTTCATTTTATTGTGAGTTTAATTACTTGGATTTTTCTTGAAAATTTATATTTTCGGGTTGAAAAATCAAAAGTTTTACAGGAAATTAATCTTTTTGGCGTAAACATTTAATTCTTTTTGGTAGATTTTTTTGTTATTCGGTTTTAATTGAGAATTTAACTACTTTGGTATAATTTAAATATTAGATTGAAAATCAATTTTATTATTAAATATTTATATTTTTGTGTTGAAAATTCATCTATTTAGTGGAAAATTCTAATATTTTTGACTTGAAAATTAAACAATTAGTTAGGAAATTTAATTCTTTGTTGAAAATTGATATTTTTTGGTTGACAATTCAATTATTTTGTAGAAAATTTGTCTTTTTATTTTGAAAATTCTTATAATTTGGTAGAAGTAAAATGAAATCATTCAACACTTTTCAATGAAACAAATTTAAATTTAATTTATGTTTTATTTAATTTTTTTAATTAATTTCAATTTTAGGTTGTAACGTTTTAAACCTGAAATTTTTAGTTTTAATAAACAATTATTAGATTAAAAAGGTTAATCTAGCTGTTTCTGAAAATAAAATTCCATATCGATACTATTTTATGTCGTTAAAAATCACAGTAAATTTAATTCTAATTAATCAGTTTAATTTTCTGGTAAACTTATTTTAAAATAAAATAATTTTTTGCTTTTAGTTATTCAAGGTTTACAGGAAAAAGATTTTTAATTGAATGAGCAATGTACTCGTTCGATTATAGATTGTTGACCTCGATACTAAAAAGAAAATAAGTATATTGTGTGTGAGTATTTATTTAATCCAAATCGGCGAAGTGCACTTGAATAACCAAATAAGAAATCCGTCTTGAATGTCAGTGACTACTATAATTATTGTGTGATTTTTGATTAAAAATAACAATTTTTGAAGAAAAACATTAACATCATTCAAAATTGTTAAAAGATTTTAAATTTTGTTCAAATTATAATGATTTTTGCTTAGAAAATACCAATTTTCGATGAAAAACGCTAACTTTTGTTTAAAAATCATGAATCTTTAAAATTTTAGGATTTTTTAATCAAAATTTCAGTTTCTGGTGAAAAATCCTAAAACAGTCAAAAATTGTGCAAGCTTGTAAATTTTATTATTTTAAGCGAATATCGTGGGATTTAATTTGAATGATTTTTTTGTTTTGTTTGCAGCAATATTTTATTAGAAATACCAATAATTTACCTCGAAAAACACTATTATATGATAACAGAAAATTGTTAAAAGCTTGCAAATTTTCTTCAAAGTCTAATTATTTTTTATTACAATAACTGATTTTCTGTAAAAAAAAAAATACGTTAGTATAATCTGTGTAACTGTTTAAAAATTGAAAATCTAACAATAATGTTTTTTTTCAAAATATTAATCCCTTATCTATAAAATTAACATAACCTGAAATTGTTACAAATCTTTTTCTTTTTAGAAATTTGGTTAAAATTAATAATATAAATTTTTAACGAAAAACATTAAAATAATTCAAAAACGATAAAGAATTTAAATCTTGTTCAATTTAAAGTGTTTTTTTTTTTAAATTAAAAATGCTCATTTTTGGTTTAAAACTAACATAATCTAAGATTGTTAATTTTTAAAAGATTCTAAATTTTTCATAAATTATTATAATGGTTTTTGTTTTATAATAACAATGTTTCGTGTATAAAAGTATAATACTAACATAACCTAAAAATGTTTTTTAAAAAGATTATAATTTTTGCAATTTGTTTAAAATTAGAAATACCAAATTACAAAGAAAAAAATTGAAATAATTCAAAGTTTTTATTAAATCTAAATCTTTTTCAACTTATAGGGTTTTCTAAAATTTAAAATCCCAATTTTTGGTTTAAAGCTAACATAACCTAAGATTGTTAAAATACCAATTTCCAACAAAAAAAAAAAACCCTAACATAACCCAACAATTTTAAAATATTTTAAGTGTTTAATAAATTATTATAATTATTTTTGTTTTAAAATACCAATTTTTGTTTTAAAACGCTAAAATTACTTAAAACTTTTAAGAAATTTTTTTACATTTATTTTTAAATAAAACTGATGCAGGCTAAACGTTTTAAAATGTACGTATCCTGTTTGAATTCTAATTTTTAAGAAACACAAATTTCCGGCGAAAAATACTAACATAATATAAATTTTTTTAAAAGGTTCTAATTTTTTTTTAAGTATTGTAACTTTTTTTTTAAATTCCTATTTTCGGTTGAAAACGATAACATAACCTAAAATTGTTTAAAATTTTTTTTAAAATTTGTTTGAAATTAAGAATATTAATTTGAATCGAAAAAATTCAAATAAATAAAAATCCCTATTTCCGATAAAAAGCATGACGATTTTTATTTTAAAATTAAAATTTTTTGAGGTAAAACGTTAACATAACCTGGAGTTGTTAAAAAATTATGAACCTTCAAAGTATAATAATTTTTGTTTAAAATACGCTAAGCGGTTAAAAACCAGATAAAAGACGAAAAACGTAATTTGTTAGTAAAATTTTTTAATATTTTTAAATTCAATAATTTCTTATTAAACATACCCATTTCCGGTGCATCTTCTTTAAAATCTAGTTTTTTTTCTCAATCAAAAATACCAATTTCCAACGAAAACCCCCTTATAAAATCCAAAATTTTTAAAAGATTCTAAATGTTTCAGAAAATATTATAATGGTTTTTGTTTTAAAATAACAATGTTTGGTGCATAAAAGTATAACACTGACATAACCTAAAAATGTTTTTTAAAAAGGTTATAATTTTTGCAATTTGTTTAAAATTTGAAATATCAATTTGCAAAGAAAAATTGAAATAATTCAAAGTTGTTATTGAATCTAAATCTTGTTCAAATTATAGGGGGTTTTAAAATTGAAAATCCTAAGTTTTGGTTTAAAGCAAACAT